>ARYC01009792.1:0-22108 GCA_000711775.1 Oxytricha trifallax | reverse complement strand
CACTTATGAAGGTTGAAGGAAGCAAGCATGATAATAATAATGTAATTGTAGATTAAAAATTTTGTTTATTTTGTAAGCTAGCTTAAATTTCAAACCCCTTAGTATTATCATCGGATTATGAATTTCCCATCTTCATCATGCTTAATTAGAAATCTCGTTACCTTCTATAAGTTGGCTGAAACTGAAGCCTTCTTGCTTGACTATTGATCTGAACCTAGCACCTTAAATATGAGTTGTCGCAAACATTATTTATACTATTCACACTTTCATTCTATGTAACAAACATCATTAATAATAAAATCTTAAACTTAAAATCTATCTTGTAATATAATTAATTAAAAATTTGAGTTTAATTTGAACCTTGCATGCAGCACAGTGATCAAAAGAAGTGTAAGAAAATTTCACTTATATCATCAAATGGTATAGGTCCCAAGATGCAGAATAAGTCAGATGTCCCCAAAAATAAAAGTTTCAGTGGCCAAGCGAAGAACCCCAGCAAGAAGGAAGAAGGAAGTGTTGGCAATGGCGATGCAGACCAAGAAATGCATGATGATGAGGCTTCACAGGCCTTTCAAAAAGCAATTCTCATCAATCCCGCACAAGATTTTGCTGACCCTGCTATTAAAGAAGGTGCCGATCAAATGATTGATGCAAGAAGCGCTGAAGGATCCTTACTCGACAGCATTCATGAACGCCTGGCTAGTTACTTCTAGCAACTGAATGAAAGATTGACCAGTCAGAACGATCCTGACGAAGTGATGAAGGACACCGAAATGCAAATGTCTCAGTCAAAGTGCTCTTACATGCAGTGTGGCAAGTTCTTGTAGCCAAGTTCACTCTTTTAAAACCTTGTGGCCAAGAACTATCTTGATGAGAAAACATTCTTCATTGACTTTTACTCTGATTCAGGCAATGCTGTGTATGCTGCTGTCGTCTTTTCCAAAGCTAAGGCATACAAGCTGTTCCTTGACAATAAAAGATTCTTGGTCGAGCAAGCAGCCCATCAGTATTTGCTGGCTGGCTTTGCTAAAGTGCCTCACATCATTGAAATGCTAAACAGAGTCCACTTCTATCACTTGCCTGATCTTGAATCGTTGTTGCAGTGGGAGTACTTCAAATTTGAAAAGGCTGTGGTGTTCTCTTTTAGAAGGGAATTTGAAGACTCTTTTCTTGAGTCCTTGTTTGCTTATATTAATGAAATTAAAGAGGTGCAATACCTTTTTTTTTTTTTTTTTTTTTTTTTTTTTTTTTTTTTTTCCTTGCAGGCAATTTCATAGCAGATGAGTCACACATCGAGATGATTCAAAAGACGGATCTAGTCAAAGAGTTTGGAAAAAGATTCCTATTGGAAGGTGATGGCCCAGAGCATACTTTTGTCATTGGGTACTCCAAGAAATCATTGAAGAGCCAACAGCTGCCCCAGGACTAACTTGACAACAACAACAGCCAGAAGGAAGACGTACATGATGCTATGGTTCCAAAGAAGAGAAGCCACTAGCAGATGATGGAGTGCAATGCAGGGGATGAAGTCTCTTCTGACGAAGAGGTGAAAGAGAAGCAACCAGATCTTCCTAAAAAGGTCCAGACCTTAAAGAAATTGATCAAATCTGCAGATTCTGAAATCTAAGCTGCTACTGTTGAGTTCAACACAATAAAGAAGTTGATGAAATGTAGCAACCTTGCTTTTAAAATTTAGTTGCCTCCAGATGAAAGAGAATCTTATTCTCAAACATACGAGGATGCTCTCTTGAAACAAGGATGCATTGAGCTGCTAATCAAAGAACTTGAAATCAATCTTTAAGTTCACAGAAAATGCTTGTCGGCTATTTAACTCGCTTCTAAGCAGTTTAAGTAGTAAGTTGCTAACCATCTTGAAAGACTGGAGTCAGTTGAAGATTTGATGTTAGAAGGTGCCAGGTCATATCTATAACAGAATCAAATCAAGGACTATGCAGTGACTAGCAGGTGCTTATGTGGCTACATGATTTGCTACGAAGTCCAAAAGAACGCAGAGGGTCAAGACCAAGCTCCAAGAACAGTTGCTATGTGTGCGAAGATTGCTCAAGTAGACCGCAACAAGTACATGGTCTAAGAAATTGAAATTCTGAAGAAGCTTCTCTTGATTAAGAAAGCTGGCCAACAGTTCATTTGGGATGCATGCATCGTCAAGAGTGATCCTGATTTCTGTATGATCATGAGAGAACACTATCCTTACAACTTGCAGTAAAGAGCTCTCACTAACCCTTTGGGAAAGATTGAAGTTCTTAAGCTGGTCTTTTAACTGGTACAATCCATGAAAGCTGCTTCCGAGAAATCAATCTTCCATCTCAGATTGGATCCTTCCAAGGTATTCTTTGGTGATGAAATGCAGATCAAAGTGTCTGATTGGAACTCTGAAATTTCACCAACTTGCCTTCTGCATACAGAGTTTATGGCTCCTGAACTTATCGATGTCAAGCACGAGAAGCCACATAAGATATTGGAGGCTGCCAATAAACTATCAAAAGTCCAGAAAGAAAGCGCTGTCGTGTTTGCTATTGGATGTCTTGCAAACTACGCTGTCCACAAATGTGCTCCTTATTCCTGCGAAGAGCAGAGATCAAAGAAGTCCTTGCCCAGCTTCAAGAACGAATCAGAAAAGTTCTAATATGACTCTAGAGGAATTAATTCCTTAGTCAAGCTTATGATCCAACTTAACTGCACCAAGAGAATCAAGCTCTCTGAGGCCTTGACCAGACTTGAGAAGTTGCTCCTTCAGTGAAGGAATTTGTGAAGTATGAGTGTGTGCCTCACACAGCAGCAGATATTTAGAATGCAGGTATGAAGCTTGGCATTCATTGAATGAAGTTTATATAAACCCCCTTGACAAGATTGATTATTTTAATTGTTTTTAAAAGTTTAAACAAAAGTCTCTGTAACAAACATCACTTATATTCTAGAATCTTAATCTTTACTCTCTCTCACTTATAAATCATTTCATGTTATAAATCACATCAATTAAATTACATTCAGGGGTTTTGCATGAATGAAATTTGATTGGTTTGGTTTGTAATATGAATGATCCATTCCACTATATAATTTAGTAGCTTCAACTTCCAGAGCTCAAAGATTACCTAACAGTTGATTAAGGATTTCAAGAGCTGAGTTCTTGGCTTTTAGGCAAGGCTAGAAGGTGTTGCTATTCTTAAAAGGGGTATTGGTAATTTTGAAACTAGTGTTGGTAATTTAGAACTGGTACTTGAATAAAGGCTATTTAAATTTGATGTTAGTTACAAGACTCCAAGTTGTATACCTGAAACTTTTAGTTTCAAAATCTACCAGGAATATGTAAGTGCTTCGCATCTCGAAGGTAATGGAAGGATCAAGAATCTAAATTCAATTCGGGGTATTATAAACTCAACTCTGCTCTCACTGAATAATTCTGGATTTGAGCAGGAAATGTTTGGAAATCTGGAGCAAGGTTTTTCAAAGAATTTGATCAAAATTTTAGGATTTTTTGAGAAAATAATTTAAAGAGGACTTTCAAACTAATAGCGAAGACTTGCTAAACAAACCTAATTTTTGTACTTTTTAACTCAATGTTTTCTTAGAGCCATAGACTCAAATTTTATGAATTTTAGATATGAATTTAAGAGCGATTTTTAATAGAAATTCTACCGAAAATCAAGGAAAATCTAGACTTAATAAGTTGGAGATCTTTTTAGCAAAAAGTGATGTTTGTTACAAAAGTTTGCCACTCAAGATTCTCAATAAATTTCCAAGATTTTTTGGGAATTCCACTCAAACTTTAGAGAGTATTTTTGAGAAGCTAAAGCCAGGTTGGCTGATAAATTTCTTGGACTTCAAGAGGCAGGGTTGTAATTCGAGTGGCGATGAGTTTAGAGGCTGTGAAAGTTTAAAGCTTAAGAGTTAGAGAGTAGAGTTGGAAGTTGGAGAGAATTTTTAAGTCAAATTAATTGTTAACTCAGTTCTCAAGATTTTCATTGAAGCCCTTACAGAATCTCTTGTTTTTATCAGGCTTTTCATACCTCTGGCTGACAACTCGGGAGTCGTCTCGCATCTAATGATCTTCAAGAAGATAAGCAGGGTCGATGTCCTTGCTCAGTTTGATGAAAGGCCTGCCATCCTTGCTGCAAACCAAGACCTCAGCTTACAAATACTTCTTGGCTTTGAGTTTCAAATTTATGCTGGACTCGTTCTTAAGTATCACGCTGACCTCCGCGGTTTGCTCGTGCTCTTGGGAAAGCCTCTGAGGAATCTGTATTGAATTGATGTCTGGCTTCACAGGGTACTGGAGCTTGATATTTTACTGGTTCTCCATGTTCAGGTTATACTCGAGACTCACGTTGAAGTAGTCGGCCTCCTGGGATTCCATTTAAAAAATTTTTAAGAATAATAATAATATTAGGCGGTTGATTAAATATCCAATTAAGGATACATAGCGAGTTAAAATTTATATGAAACCGTTTGAGGGAGTTAAGTGTTTGAGAAAGGGTCAAGGCCAGAGGCTCTTGAAATTAGGGTGAGTGAGATATTTGAATCTCAGAGAGAGTAAGCTAGTAGCAAGCGACCTGCATCTCAGTTGGCTATTTGTGTTTAGGGTTGTATCATGCTCGTGTTCAGGCTACCAGAAAACTTCTGACTGGGAGGGTTCATATTGAAATTGCCTGGAGTCGACTGAGTTCTTAAGTAGTCAGGAATGATATTGCGTTTAATCCTCTTGATGTTCCTCTGCACGATCTCTTGGTCGGTGAACTGCTCGTTAACTTGGATCGAGCCTAAGGGAAATGAGGGCGAGGTAAAGTTGTTCTGGGGTCTCTCGGGCCTCTTGCGAGTCTTGGCTCCATGATTCAATAAGTGGAGAGCCCGACCTCTGGTACTTGGATTCAGATTCACGGCATTCGCAAGGAGGTTGTACATATCGCTCTGGATCTGGACGAACTTGTTCTTGCCAATCGACTTCATGTCCTTTCTTTTCTGGAGGCCTTCCTTAATGTTCTTGGGGAAGAACTCCGGCTTTAGAGTGTTGATGATCTAAATTCAAGTTTTAAATTCGATAATAAAAATGGATACATTGTAAAGGAACTGCCGATTAACTGATCGCTTGTCTTCAATCTTGGGGAGATACCTTCTTACAGTTTCATCGTTCTTTAACTGTAAGATAAGTGAGGTCACTGTTAACTCGTTCAGCTTAGGCACGTTGATGATCCTCACTTCCTGGTTGAGCAGCAACTATAATTTCATGTAACAGAAATCAGTCTTACTTTCTTATTGCCTGCAAACACATCTCGTAAAAATTCTATCGTGCATTCCTGATAAGGAGGCAAGTAATACTAACCTATGAAAAAGTTTAGCGCGGCTTCTTACCTTGGTTCAGCAAGATGTTATAGATCTCCTGCTTGGACTTCAATAGCTGGGCCAGGTCAGAAGTGGGCACCTGCATAATTCAGAGTTGCTCCTAGTTATATTGGATTTTGTAGTCCCTCTGAGGCTTAATGTAAATTTAATCATTCAAATTCTCTCTCATTTGAGTTGCCCCGGAACTACTAAACTGCTTCACCTCCTCGTAGCCTGCGCTGTAGTGCTAGTAGTTGTTGGATCTGCTAGCAAAGCCTGAAGGCGTGTTGGTTGAGAGACCGTTCCCTCCCATTTAAAACGTGGACTAGGGGGGATTATTGATTCTGAATTAGTTAGGGGTTCTATTCGAAACATCTGGATTGCTAGACGATTACATCCTGTCAATACTCTCATCGTCCTTGTCCTTGACTTCGTTGGGGTTGTAGTGAGAGTCCTCGTTCTCTATCACGTTGGGCTGGTGGAACTGGTTGGCTTGAGGGCTGAAAGTGGCGTTGGTCTGGTCGTCTTCCTGCATTTGAGTGTCAGAGGGTTTAATCATATGCTTCTACTCATTCTGCATTTGCCCTAACTACTTTCTCTAGGCAGCTTCCTAAATATTGTTAGTTTCAAAATCTTACAGCGTATTTATCAAAGCGGCCTAATGGTCCTCTCTCTGAAGCCTGAATCGGAGGAGGGTTTGAATTGGTCAGGCCTTCGAATTGCTGAACTATGTTTTGAATGGACTGGTTGTCTTGCTATTGGTTGCTGATATCAATACTGTCTTGGATCTCTCCTTCCTCCAAAGAGTTGGAGCTCATCATTATACTCACATCAATCGGCTGATTTGAATACATCAGTTAAAATGAGATTTATAATATTGATTTTAATTTTAATAATAGTGATATGTAATTAATTAGATATTTAAATTAATAATTAACTGTATATAAAACCAAATAAAAAAGTTGAATGAGAGAGGATCTATCGCACATTTCAGCGCATTCACACTAATCACTCACACTCTCCATTAGTCACACTTCTTCAGTTATGTTCATTAGCATATGGGTAGTGTGTGTATATAAAATTGCATTGTTGTTTATGTATTGCGATAGAGTTATACGAGATCGCAAGACCCATCATGAAATGATGGATCTGCCGTAGGCGCGATCTCGTATAACTCTATCGCAATACATAAACAACAATGCAATTTTATATACACACACTACCCATATGCTAATGAACATAACTGAAGAAGTGTGACTAATGGAGAGTGTGAGTGATTAGTGTGAATGCGCTGAAATGTGCGATAGATCCTCTCTCATTCAACTTTTTTATTTGGTTTTATATACAGTTAATTATTAATTTAAATATCTAATTAATTACATATCACTATTATTAAAATTAAAATCAATATTATAAATCTCATTTTAACTGATGTATTCAAATCAGCCGATTGATGTGAGTATAATGATGAGCTCCAACTCTTTGGAGGAAGGAGAGATCCAAGACAGTATTGATATCAGCAACCAATAGCAAGACAACCAGTCCATTCAAAACATAGTCCAGCAGTTCGAAGGCCTGACCAATTCAAACCCTCCTCCGATTCAGGCTTCAGAGAGAGGACCATTAGGCCGCTTTGATAAATACGCTGTAAGATTTTGAAACTAACAATATTTAGGAAGCTGCCTAGAGAAAGTAGTTAGGGCAAATGCAGAATGAGTAGAAGCATATGATTAAACCCTCTGACACTCAAATGCAGGAAGACGACCAGACCAACGCCACTTTCAGCCCTCAAGCCAACCAGTTCCACCAGCCCAACGTGATAGAGAACGAGGACTCTCACTACAACCCCAACGAAGTCAAGGACAAGGACGATGAGAGTATTGACAGGATGTAATCGTCTAGCAATCCAGATGTTTCGAATAGAACCCCTAACTAATTCAGAATCAATAATCCCCCCTAGTCCACGTTTTAAATGGGAGGGAACGGTCTCTCAACCAACACGCCTTCAGGCTTTGCTAGCAGATCCAACAACTACTAGCACTACAGCGCAGGCTACGAGGAGGTGAAGCAGTTTAGTAGTTCCGGGGCAACTCAAATGAGAGAGAATTTGAATGATTAAATTTACATTAAGCCTCAGAGGGACTACAAAATCCAATATAACTAGGAGCAACTCTGAATTATGCAGGTGCCCACTTCTGACCTGGCCCAGCTATTGAAGTCCAAGCAGGAGATCTATAACATCTTGCTGAACCAAGGTAAGAAGCCGCGCTAAACTTTTTTATAGGTTAGTATTACTTGCCTCCTTATCAGGAGTGCACGATAGAATTTTTACGAGATGTGTTTGCAGGCAATAAGAAAGTAAGACTGATTTCTGTTACATGAAATTATAGTTGCTGCTCAACCAGGAAGTGAGGATCATCAACGTGCCTAAGCTGAACGAGTTAACAGTGACCTCACTTATCTTACAGGTAAAGAACGATGAAACTGTAAGAAGGTACCTCCCCAAGATTGAAGACAAGCGATCAGTTAATCGGCAGTTCCTTTACAATGTATCCATTTTTATTATCGAATTTAAAACTTGAATTTAGATCATCAACACTCTAAAGCCGGAGTTCTTCCCCAAGAACATTAAGGAAGGCCTCCAGAAAAGAAAGGACATGAAGTCAATTGGCAAGAACAAGTTCGTCCACATCCAGAGCGATATGTACAACCTCCTTGCGAATGCCATGAATCTGAATCCAAGTACCAGAGGTCGGGCTCTCCACTTATTGAATCATGGAGCCAAGACTCGCAAGAGGCCCGAGAGACCCCAGAACAACTTTACCTCGCCCTCATTTCCCTTAGGCTCGATCCAAGTTAACGAGCAGTTCACCGACCAAGAGATCGTGCAGAGGAACATCAAGAGGATTAAACGCAATATCATTCCTGACTCCTTAAGAACTCAGTCGACTCCAGGCAATTTCAATATGAACCCTCCCAGTCAGAAGTTTTCTGGTAGCCTGAACACGAGCATGATACAACCCTAAACACAAATTGCCAACTGAGATGCAGGTCGCTTGCTACTAGCTTCCTCTCTCTGAGATTCAAATATCTCACTCACCCTAATTTCAAGCGCCTCTGGCCTTGACCCTTTCTCAAACACTTAACTCCCTCAAACGGTTTCATATAAATTTTAACTCGCTATGAATCCTTAATTGGATATTTAATCAACCGCCTAATATTATTATTATTCTTAAAAATTTTTAAATGGAATCCCAGGAGGCCGACTACTTCAACGTGAGTCTCGAGTATAACCTGAACATGGAGAACCAGTAAAATATCAAGCTCCAGTACCCTGTGAAGCCAGACATCAATTCAATACAGATTCCTCAGAGGCTTTCCCAAGAGCACGAGCAAACCGCGGAGGTCAGCGTGATACTTAAGAACGAGTCCAGCATAAATTTGAAACTCAAAGCCAAGAAGTATTTGTAAGCTGAGGTCTTGGTTTGCAGCAAGGATGGCAGGCCTTTCATCAAACTGAGCAAGGACATCGACCCTGCTTATCTTCTTGAAGATCATTAGATGCGAGACGACTCCCGAGTTGTCAGCCAGAGGTTTGAAAAGCCTGATAAAAAACAAGAGATTCTGTAAGGGCTTCAATGAAAATCTTGAGAACTGAGTTAACATTTAATTTGACTTAAAAATTCTCTCCAACTTCCAACTCTACTCTCTATCTTTTAAGCTTTAAACTTTCACAGCCTCTAAACTCATCGCCACTCGAATTACAACCCTGCCTCTTGAAGTCCAAGAAATTTATCAGCCAACCTGGCTTTAGCTTCTCAAAAATACTCTCTAAAGTTTGAGTGGAATTCCCAAAAAATCTTGGAAATTTATTGAGAATCTTGAGTGGCAAACTTTTGTAACAAACATCACTTTTTGCTAAAAAGATCTCCAACTTATTAAGTCTAGATTTTCCTTGATTTTCGGTAGAATTTCTATTAAAAATCGCTCTTAAATTCATATCTAAAATTCATAAAATTTGAGTCTATGGCTCTAAGAAAACATTGAGTTAAAAAGTACAAAAATTAGGTTTGTTTAGCAAGTCTTCGCTATTAGTTTGAAAGTCCTCTTTAAATTATTTTCTCAAAAAATCCTAAAATTTTGATCAAATTCTTTGAAAAACCTTGCTCCAGATTTCCAAACATTTCCTGCTCAAATCCAGAATTATTCAGTGAGAGCAGAGTTGAGTTTATAATACCCCGAATTGAATTTAGATTCTTGATCCTTCCATTACCTTCGAGATGCGAAGCACTTACATATTCCTGGTAGATTTTGAAACTAAAAGTTTCAGGTATACAACTTGGAGTCTTGTAACTAACATCAAATTTAGATAGCCTTTATTCAAGTACCAGTTCTAAAATTACCAACACTACTTTCAAAATTACCAATACCCCTTTTAAGAATAGCAACACCTTCCAGCCTTGCCTAAAAACCAAGAACTCAGCTCCTGAAATCCTTAATCAACTGTTAGGTAATCTTTGAGCTCTGGAAGTTGAAGCTACTAAATTATATAGTGGAATGGATCATTCATATTACAAACCAAACCAATCAAATTTCATTCATGCAAAACCCCTGAATGTAATTTAATTGATGTGATTTATAACATGAAATGATTTATAAGTGAGAGAGAGTAAAGATTAAGATTCTAGAATATAAGTGATGTTTGTTACAGAGACTTTTGTTTAAACTTTTAAAAACAATTAAAATAATCAATCTTGTCAAGGGGGTTTATATAAACTTCATTCAATGAATGCCAAGCTTCATACCTGCATTCTAAATATCTGCTGCTGTGTGAGGCACACACTCATACTTCACAAATTCCTTCACTGAAGGAGCAACTTCTCAAGTCTGGTCAAGGCCTCAGAGAGCTTGATTCTCTTGGTGCAGTTAAGTTGGATCATAAGCTTGACTAAGGAATTAATTCCTCTAGAGTCATATTAGAACTTTTCTGATTCGTTCTTGAAGCTGGGCAAGGACTTCTTTGATCTCTGCTCTTCGCAGGAATAAGGAGCACATTTGTGGACAGCGTAGTTTGCAAGACATCCAATAGCAAACACGACAGCGCTTTCTTTCTGGACTTTTGATAGTTTATTGGCAGCCTCCAATATCTTATGTGGCTTCTCGTGCTTGACATCGATAAGTTCAGGAGCCATAAACTCTGTATGCAGAAGGCAAGTTGGTGAAATTTCAGAGTTCCAATCAGACACTTTGATCTGCATTTCATCACCAAAGAATACCTTGGAAGGATCCAATCTGAGATGGAAGATTGATTTCTCGGAAGCAGCTTTCATGGATTGTACCAGTTAAAAGACCAGCTTAAGAACTTCAATCTTTCCCAAAGGGTTAGTGAGAGCTCTTTACTGCAAGTTGTAAGGATAGTGTTCTCTCATGATCATACAGAAATCAGGATCACTCTTGACGGTGCATGCATCCCAAATGAACTGTTGGCCAGCTTTCTTAATCAAGAGAAGCTTCTTCAGAATTTCAATTTCTTAGACCATGTACTTGTTGCGGTCTACTTGAGCAATCTTCGCACACATAGCAACTGTTCTTGGAGCTTGGTCTTGACCCTCTGCGTTCTTTTGGACTTCGTAGCAAATCATGTAGCCACATAAGCACCTGCTAGTCACTGCATAGTCCTTGATTTGATTCTGTTATAGATATGACCTGGCACCTTCTAACATCAAATCTTCAACTGACTCCAGTCTTTCAAGATGGTTAGCAATGTACTACTTAAACTGCTTAGAAGCGAGTTAAATAGCCGACAAGCATTTTCTGTGAACTTAAAGATTGATTTCAAGTTCTTTGATCAGCAGCTCAGTGCATCCTTGTTTCAAGAGAGCATCCTCGTATGTTTGAGAATAAGATTCTCTTTCATCTGGAGGCAGCTCAATTTTACAAGCAAGGTTTCTACATTTCATCAACTTCTTTATTGTGTTGAACTCAACAGTAGCAGCTTAGATTTCAGAATCTGCAGATTTGATCAATTTCTTTAAGGTTTGGACCTTTTTAGTCCGATCTGTTTCTTCTACTTTTATCGTTTCTTTCAGAGGTTGAGCTTCCGCTCAAAACCCCAAAACCCCTTATTGAGGTTTATAAGTGCTTTGATTTGTAGGGTATAGTTGAGGTCTTATTGGGGTTTGTAGAGAGAAATTAGGCCAATTTGCAAAATGAGAAATAGAAATTATCAAAATTTAGGGTCTATTTATGATGAGTAATATTTAGATTTTCCGCTTAAGCTTAGGTATGGTTCAAGTATTAATATAGACTAAGTCAAACCAGTTTTGAATTATACTGTCATAGCAAGACTCCTACGCAAGAGTGCCTCAACTGTTAGGTATCATTGCTTGTTAGCTGTTTAGCATTATAACTCAGGCTCTTGAAAACATCCTGCAAGAAAATAAAAGTTCTCACAGGTCCATATTGACTATCTCTGTGACTCTAAGACATTAAAGTATTGGGCTCACTTTCCTCTTGACTAACGAGCTGTCATGTTTCATCGCAAGTTTCCAGACATGCGTATCTCTCCTTAGACTATAGCCAATATTTATAGACGAAATGGTATTACTTTCAAGACTGTCAACAGAGTTAAGAGAGTGATTGATTTTACAGTGCCATTTTATAGTAATAATTTAAACTATATATATGATTAAATGCAGAGAGCTATTGATAATAACATCAAGTTCATACATGCAGATGAAGCTGTGTTTACGTTCAACACTTTTATTAATAAGTCATGGTACAAGAAGTATGATAACATAGAAGTTTATGACTAAAAAGTAAAGGTAGTCACTCATGCAATTTTAGCTGGTATAAGTGAAGATTCAGGCTTAGAGAGTTATGTGATTCACCCTCGCTCTATTAAGCGAGAGTAGTATATAGAGTTCCTACATAAGCTCAGAGAGAAGTATAGCAACCAAGAGATCATCCTGTTTGTTGATAACCTATCAGTTCATAAGACTAAGGAGTCTAAGAAAGCTTATGAAGAGTTAAACATAACTCCTGTATACAACGTTCCTTACAGCCCTTAATTTAATGGAATAGAATTCTACTGGAGTTAAATAAAGACTCACTACAAGAAGCTTCTGCTGTATCATCTTATGCATGACTTGCCCATCGATACAGTAGACTTGATTCAAAGCAGCTTTAAGAGAGTGTGCGTAGATATGACAACAATTTGTGCGAGAAAGGGAAGAATGAATGTTTATAAATAAGTTTTAGATTTAAACGAATGAATATATTCACATATTAAACTGGCCATAAATGGGTTTGGCTCCTCTTTCTTCTCCTCTTCTTATGGCTTGCTTGGGCCCATATTTCTTCTTTTTGTGCCAGCTCCTGCATCTATGTTCATTTCATCTGGCTTTTAAACATCTTTATAAAGTCTCTTGCTCACTTCATGAATTTTCTGTGACTTTCTCTCTCTATGAACCTTAGCATGCTCTTTCATAAGATATATACCAGTGCCAGATTTTCCTACAAAGTTATATGTCAAAGCTTACTTGAAAGATAAGGATGCTTCTTAAGTTCCTCTAGCCAAGCTGAGCTTATTAGAATGCCTTGCTTCTTCTAGTCTTCAGGAGAGATAGAATATCGTTTCTTATGTGCTTCTTCAATAATTTCTCTGAGATAATCCTCTTTTATTGTACCAAGAACACCAAAGAAGAAGTTCCTCTCTGGGAGTTTATTAGAGAGTTGTTTCTTGGTAGGAAGGTAAACTACCACTTCCTCATCTTACATGGCATCCTCATAAAGATTAGTGACTGAAATCTCAGGGTAGTTCGGAATTTCTATTAGTTTAATCTCTTTATTTTTAAAAGCTTTCTTCTCCTCACAAAGTATTGCTTTCAAGAATGAAATTTTGGTACCTTCCATCGTTGGAAGGAATAAACCAACTGTATAATATGTTAATAGTCATCTATTTATCTTACCATGTAAAGTTAGGTATCGATAGAGATCTTCTTTACTTCTGAATCTTGAGATCATTTCTTGAGCCTCGACTCTTTTCATTTGATCATTGAGTGATTCCATCTTTGTTCCTCTTCCTATAAATGAATTTCAAATTATAATTTATAGACTTCTGGATCCTATTCTTTAAAATCTTACTATTAAATATGGGGATCTTATAGGAGGTCAACCCTGCAAAGATACGTGGAGAAAGTTTGCAGAAGCTGTAACAAACTGCAGAGATGGAGCTCCATTTTAATCAATTTAGTTCCATTAAATTAGTACTAAATTTGTTTTAATTTAATTAGTACTGGTACTAAATTCGTTTAATTTTAATTGGTACCAATTTAATAGTACCAAAACTTAATTAGTACCTAGTTTTAAACTAATGAGGTTTTAATGGAAAAGTTCCAATATGGTTCAAAACCTAATTGGTACCAGTACCAACCTGAATTTTATCTATGTTGGTACCAAAATTAAAAAAATTAAGCATGAAATTAGAAAAATTATAGTAATAAACTAAGTATAAATATGATATCTAACTCTTCAATATCAACCATTATTGTTGCAGTGCCAACTCCTATACAGAGTAAATATAACTAGAGAGGCTATTAAAGCTTTATAATAGAAATTTAAATTTGAATTTAAACATGGCGGCTAACTTAAATCGTAAAGCAGTTTCTCTTGGAGCAGGATAATCATAGCTAAACTTTGGCTAAACTAAAAAGCCTGAAATTATTTATGTTGAGAGGGAGGTAGAGCTTAGAGCTCTTGAGTTTGAAGCAGAGGTTTTTATCATAGAAATTATAAACCAGAGGGAGAACACAGATATAGGAGTTTAAACTCAAATTGATTATATTGAGGAAGAAAAAGAACAGATACCAGTTGAAAAAATAAAAACATTTTAATGTTAAGAGTGCTAGAATTTTTTCTCAACTGAATAAAGCTTGAAAAGGCATTAAAAAGAGATACATTCTGGAAAGCCTAAGGTGTATTTCAAGCACGATAAGGTAGATGGCAGGTATTAGTGCACAACATGCATGAAGTCATATACTCACTCAGCTAAAGTTAAAAGGCATATGCAAAAGCATCACCTTAGTGAGTTCTTGATTTAAGATGTAGATACTCAAAAACTAGTACCAGCAAAGAGAAAATCAAATACTCTTGAGTCTCAGAGAGAATAGCAGGAAAGGCTCAAGAAGCAGAAACGATTTGAAATGAATCAACCTGCAGGAAATATCTTTTTAGCATGTTTCTAAGAGAGAGCTATGTATATTCCTGCATTGAATGCAGTTGATCTTAGCAGTTCCATTGAAAATTATTTGAATATAAGCGTGCCTAACAAAGTAAAGCTCATTGTGGTTGATGAGTATGCATATAAGGTTTACCCTTTCAGCTATCTAATTAAGAATGAGCAGTACCAGAATGAATTCGCTAACGAATATATGGTTCTAAGAGAAGAACAGAGAAGAGACTGCAAGAATTTGCTAAAGTTAGATGGGGTTATTTTAGGCTTTGGTTTCATCGCACTTAGACTAAAGAAAATTGAAATGACTCTTAGAGACTATTTATATCATAACAGATACCCAAATGATTTGAATGATATTCTATCAGATATGATAAAGGGTATCAAAGAGTTGCATGAATTTGGATATGTTCATAGAGATTTGAAGCCTGAAAATGTTATGTTGAACATATGCCCTTTAGAAGTAGTTGTCATCGATTTCAATAGAGCATTACGGTAAGAAAATATAACCTTAGCTAAGGTTCTTGGAACCCCTGGATACTTTCCAATCAGAGAGAAGTGGACCAATGGTTCAGTATAATGGGATGTATGGGCAGTTGCTGCTATTATATTAGAGAGCGATATGGAAAGTATGTCTTACTTTGGCACAAAGCATGAAAAATAATCAATTAGCTTAGCTTAGAAACATATAAAGTAGGAAGATGTAAGCGAAGAAATTAGAAATTTAGTAGAGATGATAATAGTAAGAGCTCCTCACTATCCTAGATAATCATTAGACGACATGCTTGAACCACTAAAGACAGCAAGATTCAAGAGATATAACAAAGACAAGCAAATTAAATTCGTTTGAGTTAAATCACCTAATAATCATTAAATTTACATTAAATTCATATCAATCCTGCATTTTCTCTACTAACCCCAATAAGACCCCAACTATACCCTACAAATCAAAGCACTTATAAACCTCACTAAGGGGTTTTGGGGTTTTGATTGTACTCCATCATCTGCTAGTGGCTTCTCTTCTTTGGAACCATAGCATCATGTACTTCTTCCTTCTGGCTGTTGTTGTTGTCAAGTTAGTCCTGGGGCAGCTGTTGGCTCTTCAAGGATTTCTTGGAGTACCCAATGACAAAAGTATGCTCTGGGCCATCACCTTCCAATGGGAATCTTTTTTCCAAACTCTTTGACTAGATCCGTCTTTTGAATCATCTCGATGTGTGACTCATCTGCTATGAAATTGCCTGCAAGGTATTGCACCTCTTCAATTTCATTAACATAAGCAAACATGGACTCAACAAAAGAGTATTCAAATTCCCTTCTAAAAGAGAACACCACAGCCTTTTCAAATTTGAAGTACTCACACTGCAACAACGATTCAAGATCAGGCAAGTGATAGAAGTGGACTCTGTTTAGCATTTCAATGATGTGAGGCACTTTATCAAAGCCAGCCAGCAAATACTGATGGGCTGCTTGCTCAACCAATAATCTTTTATTGTCAAGGAACAGCTTGTATGCCTTAGCTTTGGAAAAGACGACAGCAGCAGACACAGCATTGCCTGAATCAGAGTAAAAGTCAATGAAGGATGTTTTCTCATCAAGATAGTTCTTGACCACAAGGTTTTAAAAGAGTGAACTTGGCTGCAAGAACTTGCCACACTGCATGTAAGAGCACTTTGACTGAGACATTTGCATTTCGATGTCCTTCATCACTTAGTCAGGATCGTTCTGACCGGTCAATCTTTCATTCAGTTGCTAGAAGTAACTAGCCAGGCGTTCATGAATGCTGTCGAGTAAGGATCCTTCAGCGCTTCTTGCATCAATCATTTGATCGGCACCTTCTTTAATAGCAGGGTCAGCAAAATCTTGTGCGGGATTGATGAGAATTGCTTTTTGAAAGGCCTGTGAAGCCTCATCATCATGCATTTCTTGGTCTGCATCGCCATTGCCAACACTTCCTTCTTCCTTCTTGCTGGGGTTCTTCGCATGGCCACTGAAACTTTTATTTTGGGGACATCTGACTTATTCTGCATCTTGGGACCTATACCATTTGATGATATAAGTGAAATTTTCTTACACTTCTTTTGATCACTGTGCTGCATGCAAGGTTCAAATTAAACTCAAATTTTTAATTAATTATATTACAAGATAGATTTTAAGTTTAAGATTTTATTATTAATGATGTTTGTTACATAGAATGAAAGTGTGAATAGTATAAATAATGTTTGCGACAACTCATATTTAAGGTGCTAGGTTCAGATCAATAGTCAAGCAAGAAGGCTTCAGTTTCAGCCAACTTATAGAAGGTAACGAGATTTCTAATTAAGCATGATGAAGATGGGAAATTCATAATCCGATGATAATACTAAGGGGTTTGAAATTTAAGCTAGCTTACAAAATAAACAAAATTTTTAATCTACAATTACATTATTATTATCATGCTTGCTTCCTTCAACTTCATAAGTGGTTATCCTTTGAGATTCCCAATAGCGCGTCTCTGACTAGATTGTAAAGTTCCTCATTAAAGTAGTACAGCCATATAACAGGAATGCATCCATCCTCATAGAACCAATTCACCACAAGCTATTCATGGATCTTTACTTGCTGCCAAGTCAAATCGATCAACTGTTCGAGTTGGATATCCCCAGAAGGATCTGAGAAGACATTCTCAACCCAGTTCTTTTGAGCACTCTCACTAAGAGTCGGCCACAATTCTTTGAGCTGCTGTCTTTCACTCCTTTGTTTATAGTGCTTGAACTGCCAGCTTTCAGGATGATTAAATAACTCCCAAACTTCTTCTCTGTGTAGAGGAATATTTTCGAAAGACACTAAGTGACGCTCAAGCATTAAGTCACTTGAAAGTCTGCTGTTCAAAGTATGAAATCCTATGCTTCCTCTGTCCAAATATTGATTATGATCTTGCCTCTGCTTTCAACTTTGGCGCTGAACTGTTGTAGTTAAAGATAGTCTGCCTTAGAAATCACTTTCTACTTTGAGTTGTTGAATTTGGATTCTTCTTAAGGGTAGCTCATCTTTAAATACATCTTCCAGAATTCCTCAAGCTAAGCGAGTCGCTTAACAGTAGAGAGGTTTTATGTTTCTTAAAGGTAAGAGTAGAGTTAAGGGGCTTCCTTGAATTGCTGACCTAGTCTCATGAATAATATGACCTCAATTAGATCACCCTTCTCAAGAAGCTTGTCAGAAATGTAAGTTAACACCCAATCATAAGACTGCGATTATGAAACCTCTCTGCTTTCCATTCACAAGTTGCGATTATTCTATTATAAGATCGATTCCAAGATTGACTTATTTGCGTTCTGAATTAGGATTAATAATGAAAAGATTTCAGCGGGGAAAATTTTGATCCTCAAAGTATGAAGTGTAACAAACATCACCCCCTTTCTTTTTGATTTTGGTTCAGGTTATTTATAGTGCCATGCACTTTTACTTATCTATCATTATGTGTCAAGCACGCCCTGCTTAGGCAGCATCAATTACAGTTAAGTAGAATCTTGGATTTAAACCATGATAGCTCTTCACTTAACTCTAATGAAAATTTTGAAGAGATAAGTCGGAAGATAACCGGAAGATAACTCGGAAGATAAGTCGGAAGATAACTGGAAGATAACTTGGGATCTAAATTCGGGAATAAGTTAAAGAGCTGCATTCGCCTATAACTTTTTGAAGGTTAGCCTTGATCATGTAATATTACTTACTACCAGGGTTACAGCATTCATAGCGGGTGTTGGTTACATTGCAACAATGCCCTGGTTAAAGAAGTACTTTAAATAATAATAATAATGTTAGGAATTAATGAATTAATCTACTCTTACAAATTATACAACTAATGTTAATCTATAACTACATTCAAAACAAACTTGATCCCTCCAACTTCTTACTTGCTTATCCTTAGAGTTTCCCCAATAGTGTGTCTCTAACAAGACAGTAAAGTTCCTCGTCAAAGTAGTACAGCCAGATAATAGGCTGGCAATCTTTCTCATAGTTCCAACTCACTATCAACTCTTCATGCACCTTCACTTACTGCAAAGTCACATCGATTAACTAGTCTACCTGCACATCTCCAGTGGCGTTTGGAAAGACCCTCTCCACCCAATCCTTTTGATCCTTCTCATCCAGAGCCAGCCACATGTTCATGAGTTGCTCTTGGCCACTCTTAGGCTTATAGGAGTTGAACAGCCAGCCTTCAGGGTTGTTGAATATCTCCCAGACTTGTTCAATGTTAAGTGGCACATTTTCAAAAGGCACGAGCTTGCGCTTGCACATCAAGTCAGCTGAGAGATATTTGTTCAGTTGATAAAAGTCTGAAGCCTCTTCAGCCCAGAGAGTTATTGTGATCTTCCCTCTGCGTTGAGCTCTGATCCTAAACTCGCGCAGCGAAATGTAGTCTTACTTGCAAACAAACTTTTGCTTTGACTTCAAGTAATTCTCCTTCTCTTGAGGATAGGTATCCTTTATATGCTGCTTCCAGAATTGCTTGAGTTTTATGGACTGCTCATCAACAGGTAGGATTGATAGAACCTCAAGGCAGGGGAACAGTTGAGGAGTTTGCTTGATTTGCTTAGCAAGCCTGTCGTAGATTGAAACCTCAATTAGATCCCCTTTATCAAGAAGCTTATCATAGATGTGAGTGAGTACCCAATCATAGGGCTGTACTTATGAGATTTGCATGCTCTCCATTCAAAGCCTACGATTATTTAATTTATAAGATCGATACCAAGATTGATTTAATTGCCTTTTGAGCAGGGGTTTATTGATCATAGGATTTTGAGAAGAGAAAATTTTATCCTCAAGCCATGTTATGTAACAAACATCACCCCTCATTTTTTGATTGTTCCACTATTCACATCCCGGCAGCACAAATGCTTTTCTGTTTGTTGAGGCAGCCGCTTAGCGCATTAACTACAGTTAGCACCGACAATAATGGATAGTAGTGGCTTGAATTATAGCTGGGTGGAGTGGAACTTTTATCATTAGCGAGTCCTAGTATTTTTCCTTTATAATTATTGAGCCAAAGTCAAATTTCCCTTGAAACCTTATTATAAGCCTAGATTTCTTTGGAGTCTATGATGCTCGATCTGAAACATGCCTCCCTACTTTATCTCCACTCTGGCATCACTTATATGCGATTTTCAGCTTGGGTTCTAAAACCAGAACGAACTTGCTAAAATCATAGTGTCCATCTTTTGCTTGTTTTTCTCTATAATCTCTATATAATCCTTAATTAAAGCTTACTATTAATCTCAAAATTTGTCAAATTTCTAAAACCTTAAGTCCGCCCTCTATTCTCAGGAAATCCAAGGGTTATCCTGTTGCTTTCGCGTTCCCACTTCTCTCATAGGTGTCTGAGATCACTTAGCTTACTCTTTTATAGTCTGGAAGTGAAGGGGTAAGCTCTAACGAAACTTATGATCGAATTAGTAGTCATTTTGAGAATCTCGATTTTACCCCTCAAATTCATAGAAATTACACGACTAATCCGTATGAATTAATTCCTAAGAGATGTTGTTAAATTTGGAAAGTCCACTTAACCTCTGTGAATCATCACAACTCTCTCATCACTTGATCTCAAGTATCTAAACTTAAACTTTGAAGTACGTTAGGCTGACTTGGAAGGTCTTGTGTGAATAGGGATCGATTAATTTTATTTTCTAACTGTCATGGGGATTTCGTTTGATTTCAGGCATATTTGATTTTGTCAGTTAAAGTTTAATCAATTAAAAATTACAGCTATTCATAAAAACTAAGATGTCAATCCGAATAATTCTCACAAAAAGCAAGCAAGCTTATTCTTCTACTAAGTAGTGCCCTGTTGACGGTTGCTCGCAATCCTTCTTAAAGAGATGTGACAAGTATTACCACTTAAAAAAGGGCTCACCCAAACTTTGATTATTAAAAGCACATCGAGGAAAGTAGGCAAGTTTATTGTGATCATAGCCAAAGTCTTATAAAAGTTTCAATGTCCTAAGAGCTCACAAGTGTAAATCTATCAGGAGTGAGCAATAAATGAGGAATGGCTGATAGCTTCTAACGGTACATACGAGAATTAGTAATAATAAGGGCTAACAAAGTAAGCTTATAAAGTTGTTTATTCATTTAGTAGGGTTGATGCTACAGTACAAACTTTTGAAAGCCACTCTTACTCTGGTCTCCTAAGTAGTTTTGCTTAATCTGCAACCTGCCCCTAAAACTTTTAGCAAGCTTAACCTATCGTATAGGATATCAATACGACCGTTAATAGTCGGCAGTTAGAAACTTAGCCCAAATTCAAGAGGCCACGATTATATCAGAGGTTGCAGCTTATCAAGAGTTAGGAAACTAAAATTTTGGTAGCAGCCTCTAGTCTATGATTCCTTCAAAGAGATTACATAACCAAGAGAATTCAATATTGTAATCCTCTCTGGTAACTCCTATGAAAAGATCTTGTCTCAGCTTGCATTACAATGAGAATCAACACCCTTATAAGGACTCGAAACAAGGGTAGAGCAGTGCTTGAAAATCGGGCAATCTTCGATATGATTCCTAAACTTTCAACATATATGATTCCTAAACTTTCAACATAGTGCTTGACTATGAATAACCTCAGAGTTCTACTTAGGATAAAATAATAGGACTCCAAGAAGAGATTGATTCTCTCAAGTAGGCAGTGCTTAAAAGGATAACTCGATACAATATCTCACTGCGTTTAATGATTTCCAGGACATGAAAATTAATGATGCTATTTAGCAAGATGCTCTTGAAAATCTATAGTACATAATCAGCGAAGAGCTGACTTCTGAATTGAACTTACTAGATAAATCATTCCTGTGTTTTGACTCTACCAAGGTTAATGCATAAGCGGTGAAGCAAGGTTTAATTGGCAGCAGCCATTTCAGGGTTTTGAAAGTGTTCCTAGGGGTTGATAAACAAGAGCAGGCAGCAAGGAAACATATTGAAGACTATGAGAATTTTCCTATGGGGTACCATGGTGGAGTTGGCACTGTAGAGAACTCATGTTAGGTCCTGTGGAACCAGTGCATCATAAAGCAGTACTACAAGTATAATCTCCTCGAATTGAAAGCCGCTATAAAGCTGTCTCAGAAGCAATTGGAGCTGATAGCGTTTTGTGTTATCAGTACTTTATAAGAGGCTAACATCGTTTAATAATTCCACCTGAACCTTAAGCCAAGCAACCTGCTATTTGACGAGAACCTAATGCCCAGGTTGGTCGACTGGAAATACGTGAAGGACCACACTATCTCGGGTCTTGAATTTCAACATAGCCCAGAAGAAATTCTAGGATTTAAGCGCTTAGACAGAGGTGAGTTAATGGAGCGTAGAGATGCTTGGGGATTGGGAGTTATTCTGTACTATCTTTATCATGACAGGCACCCCTACTCCATTATGGAGCTGGAAACGTTAAGTATTACAAAAGAGAATTTGCCCTTAATCGATATAGATGAATCAATAGACAGAGAGATGAGGAAAATAATAAGTAAGCTATTGGTTCAGGAACCAGGGCAGCGATGGACGATTAGACAGGTG
>ARYC01009790.1:0-19710 GCA_000711775.1 Oxytricha trifallax | reverse complement strand
AAAATCTCTTCGACCAATTTCATAAAGTCAACTGTTAAAGGGTCAAGGGTTCTTTTATAAATTTTTATTTTTTGTTTTCCCTGCTAATTAATAAATTCTGCATCTTTCCTATGTATTCACGACCCTGGGAAGCAATGATGAAGCTTGGTGTTGGCAAATGTTCGATTTCGAGATTCCCAAAATTTCCCAAAAATCGCAATAAATTTTAGCAAATTTTGCAAATAAAAATAGTTGCGATTTGAAGGCCTTCCCGTGCGATTCAGAGCCTGTTATTGAAGACCGAAATTTTTATTTTAAATTTAATTTATGTTATTTTTGTGAGTTTTGAGATATTTTAAAAATGACTTTTAGACTTTTTAATTTCTATAATTTCAAAAACTCATACTTCAACAATATCCAAGTGACCTCAAAAATTACTCATCTTGTGAGAATTAAAGACTACATATTAGTTATATTTTCTCAGATTTTAAAAAATAATCATTGCCTAAAATAAGCAAAGTGTAGAAAGAGTAAATTTGTTCAAAAATCTCTTCGACCAATTTCATAAAGTCAACTGTTAAAGGGTCAAGGATTCTTTTATAAATTTTTATTTTATGTATTTCCTGCTAATTAATAAATTCTGCATCTTTCCTTTGTAGTCACGACCCTGGGAAGCAAGGATGAAGATTGGTGTAGGCAAATGTTCGATTTCGAGATTCCCTAAATTTCCTAAAAATTGCAATAAATTTTAGGGATTTTGGCAAATAAAAATAGTTGCGATTTGAAGCCCTTCCCGTGCGATTCAGAGCCTGTTATTGAAGAGGGAAATTTTTATTTTAAATTTAATTTAATTAATTTTTGGCTAATTTAAATTAACATTTTTGATTTTTAATTTCTATAATTTCAAAAACTCATACTTCAACAATATCCAAGTGACCTCAAAAATAACTCATCTTGTAGAGAATTAAAGACTACATATAAGTTATATTTTTTCAGATTTTTAAAAATAATCATTGCCTAAAATAAGCAAAGTGAAGAATAGAGTAAATTTGTTCAAAAATCTCTTCGACCAATTTCATAAAGTCAACTGTTAAAGGGTCAAGGGTTCTTTTATAAATTTTTATTTTTTGTTTTCCCTGCTAATTAATAAATTCTGCATCTTTCCTATGTATTCACGACCCTGGGAAGCAATGATGAAGCTTGGTGTTGGCAAATGTTCGATTTCGAGATTCCCAAAATTTCCCAAAAATCGCAATAAATTTTAGCAAATTTTGCAAATAAAAATAGTTGCGATTTGAAGGCCTTCCCGTGCGATTCAGAGCCTGTTATTGAAGACCGAAATTTTTATTTTAAATTTAATTTAATTTATTTTTGTGAGTTTTGAGATATTTTAAAAATGACTTTTAGACTTTTTAATTTCTATAATTTCAAAAACTCATACTTCAACAATATCCAAGTGACCTCAAAAATTACTCATCTTGTAGAGAATTAAAGACTACATATTAGTTATATTTTCTCAGATTTTTAAAAATAATAATTGCCTAAAATAAGCAAAGTGTAGAAAAGAGTAAATTTGTTCAAAAATATCTTCGACCAATTTCATAAAGTCAACTGTTAAAGGTCAAGGGTTCTTTTATCAATTTTTATTTTATGTTTTTCCTGCTAACTAATAAATTCTGCATCTTTCCTATGTATTCACGACCCTGGGAAGCAAGGATAAAGCTTGGTGTTGGCAAATGTTCAATTTCGAGATTCCCTAAATTTCCTAAAAATTGCAATAAATTTTAGAGATTTTGACAAATACAAATAGTTGCGATTTGAAGCCCTTCCCGTTCGATTCAGAGCCTGTTATTGAAGACCGAAATTTTTATTTTAAATTTAATTTATGTTATTTTTGTGAGTTTTGAGATATTTTAAAAATGACTTTTAGACTTTTTAATTTCTATAATTTCAAAAACTCATACTTCAACAATATCCAAGTGACCTCAAAAATTACTCATCTTGTAGAGAATTAAAGACTACATATTAGTTATATTTTCTCAGATTTTTAAAAATAATAATTGCCTAAAATAAGCAAAGTGTAGAAAAGAGTAAATTTGTTCAAAAATATCTTCGACCAATTTCATAAAGTCAACTGTTAAAGGGTCAAGGGTTCTTTTATCAATTTTTATTTTATGTTTTTCCTGCTAACTAATAAATTCTGCATCTTTCCTATGTATTCACGACCCTGGGAAGCAAGGATAAAGCTTGGTGTTGGCAAATGTTCAATTTCGAGATTCCCTAAATTTCCTAAAAATTGCAATAAATTTTAGAGATTTTGACAAATACAAATAGTTGCGATTTGAAGCCCTTCCCGTTCGATTCAGAGCCTGTTATTGAAGACCGAAATTTTTATTTTAAATTTAATTTATGTTATTTTTGTGAGTTTTGAGATATTTTAAAAATGACTTTTAGACTTTTTAATTTCTATAATTTCAAAAACTCATACTTCAACAATATCCAAGTGACCTCAAAAATTACTCATCTGTAGAGAATTAAAGACTACATATTAGTTATATTTTCTCAGATTTTAAAAAATAATCATTGCCTAAAATAAGCAAAGTGTAGAAAAGAGTAAATTTGTTTAAAAATGTCAAAGATCAATTTCATAAAGTCAACTGTCAAAGGGTCAAGGGTTCTTTTATCAATTTTTATTTTATGTTTTTCCTGCTAACTAATAAATTCTGCATCTTTCCTATGTATTCACGACCCTGGGAAGCAAGGATAAAGCTTGGTGTTGGCAAATGTTCAATTTCGAGATTCCCTAAATTTCCTAAAAATTGCAATAAATTTTAGAGATTTGGCAAATAAAAATAGTTGCGATTTGAAGCCCTTCCCGTGCGATTCAGAGCCTGTTATTGAAGACCGAAATTTTTATTTTAAATTTAATTTATTTAAAAAATTTATATTAGAAAGTTAATTTTATGTGAGCCACTTATCTATTTTAGGACTCTCTTTTAAAGTTTCTACTCACTATTCTAATTGAGGGCAATTTTTGATGCTGTTCTTTATTTCTAATGAACCAGTTTTCGGTCTTTAATCTCTGTTTCTTTACTTTTTGAGTTGACTTGACTTGACATTAGATTTTTATTGTATTACATGATATTGCCTTGCTTGAATTTAGTCTCCTTAGTTATAGGGAATAGTATTTAGGTACGCTTTTACTTCAAACATGAGATAACGAAAACCTTTGAAGTCAAATTTAAGGATTATTTTCTCACTCCTGGTTAGTATGCAGAAGCTACCTCGGCGAAAGGATTGGGATTATTTTTCCGAACATTAAGAGGCGGTTATTCCTTTTATCATTCCCTGTCATCTTGTTGAATTCTAGAGCTCTGCTGTTCCGATTATGCTGGCAACATCTCGATTCAGGTGGAATTTAAGTGAAAGCTGAAGTGGTTTTTCGGAGATTTCTACTTCATGACTTTCAAGTCATCGATATGGCATGTCAATTTATTCAGATACGTCTACTTTCTATTAAGATTGATTGATTATTTTATTATTTACTAGGTAATGATAAATTTATTTGATTAATAATCATTAACTACTAAGTACTTTATTTATATTAGATATTGCTAAAAATACTTTCTATAAATTCAAAACCTCATATCTTGAATAATCCAAAAGGTCTTCATATTGTCGCATATAATATAGAATTTAAATTTTTAAATATTAATTTCTAAGATTTATCCTTGGCTGAACATCGTAAAATCTAGAAAGTGTGAATTTGATAAGAATTGTCCATGGCCAACTATTTAAATCTTCCTATTTAAAGGTAAAGTAATATTGTAAATTTCCATTTTATGCTTTTTCGTATTAATTGATAAATTCTGCCTCTCATTTTAATTTAGATTATTAATTATAAAAATATTACTGCATTAGAAACTTAAATATTTGTTTATTTACAAACACTTAAATTATAAATTTAGAGGATTTTTTTTAATATAATAAGTCTTTAAATGGTTAAATAGGATTTTATTAAATTGTTTTTTTTTATTTTAAAGAAATTTATTTATAAATCAATTCTTGAAATTGTATATTATTTTTTTAACTTTTTTATAAAATTATATTTTACTTAACTATCACCTTAATTTAACATTTTAATCTACCTATATCCAATTAAAAAATAAGCTTTTATAAATTTGAAGATATTTTTTAATTATTTAATTATAGAAATTTATATTCAAATTTCATCATAACTAACAAAAGAAATATATTAACTTTAATAATGTATTTATATCTGGTTTTTGTATATTGTGGTGCCAATAAAGTGCTACAAAAGTAGGAACTTTTTAATATTTTTGCACCACTTTAAATAATTATATTTTCATCATTTATATCCTTATTGTTATAATTATTCTTATCTTAATTTTAATAATGCTTTTTAATAATTTTATTCTTGATTATCTTAATTTTTTTATTATTGTAAATATAAGGTAGAATAAACTTCTTCTGATCATCATCTAGCATTTATTAATTTTAATATATTCATTCGCACACCCATATATTTTATGAATAATTCAGGATTTACACCAGATATAAAATTAGATTAGAAATAGTTAGATATTAACATTGATTATTTTAAAAAGTTATTTTAATTCATAATTTACTCAATCTTTAATTAAATAAACTTAGGTTTGTTTATCATATAATTATCACAATAGTTATCGAATATTTTAATTACATAAATAGAGAAATAGTAAAAATCTTTTATTTTTATTTCTTTCTTTCGTGAAATTTCTTTGAAATTAATGGCCAATATAACACCATTGCTATGTTACTTTGTTATTTCAATGTTAAAATGAATATTTAGAATAAATTTTTCTATAATTACGCGAATTGAAAAAGATCTTGATAAATTCTAATAATAGAAAAAACTAAATTAAAAATATATTATTTAAAATTTAGCAAAGTATTTATCGAGAAAATATATTTACACGTTTTAAATAATCCAGGATAAATGAAAACTTAAAAATATTGTTAGATATACAAAATTAATATTTAAAAATAATTAGCAGTGCAATCAATACACAGGGAGTAGTATACTATATGTTTTATAATTTATTTGTAATTCAACTTTCCCAGTAATCCAATATATGATAATTAATTTCACATTCTTGTGTAAATATAGAGACTAAAATAAAATGAAATATGCCATCTTTCTGTCATTATCATACAACTTAAATTTGTATATTTTATTTAAGAATTGATAAAAAATGACATATAAAATAAAATTATAAAAAGTATTAATCATAGATAATTTTTGTAAAGAGCAAGGATTATAAAATGTAACTCGGATGATCTCCATTGGAAAAATAATTCTAAGTTTAATTAATATATTTAAAAATATAGCAAAACTCATAAGATATTAAATCTTTATAATTAGGATTTTATAATTTCTCAGATTTTTAGTTTATATATTGCTATGATTCTATCAAGATAAATTTTGTAAGAAGTTCTTATAATAGGAATTTAAGATACATCGTAGAGTGGTTGCAAAGAATATGAATTTAATATGCTATAATTAATAGTCGAAGGTAATTTTATGTTATCGTTTTTAAGAAATCTGTTGCCCTGATTAAATTGAATAAATTTATGAGAAAAATATTAAAATCTTACTTATTTATCTTTTTAACAAAATGATCCTCAAATATTACATAGCAAAGAGTATGCAAAATACATATTGAAATAAAAAACAAAGACTGTTTTATTGAATTCTGATAAAAATGGTGAAGTGAATTAATATTCGCTAAGAATATTCCTTACTTTCATTAAAATTGCAACTATAAAAAATGAAAGATACAAGAGAATTATAAAAGTATCTATCTACATGTAAGCTCATTTTATAGATATTACTTTTAGTTAAATCTTAAAATGTGAATTTAATTATATAAAGATAAATGCCTTATTATAATTAATACAAATTATCTAACATGATTGGCCTAAATATAGAGAAATGGTATCATAAGAACAAAATTTACACAGTCAAATAAGCATTCAATAGAAGATGGAGATGTCATGTATATATGTAAAGAAGTATGAGAATTAAGTAATCAAATTGAAGATTCCTGAGAAAAAGATTAATAAAAAAATACAAACGTTTCCCTATTAAATTAGTATATTAAATATATTTTATATTGACCATTATAAATATTATGATTCAAATCATAAAAAATGATATAAGTTTGTTTCAAATATACAAATGTATACTTATTACAAGAGTTATCTAATAATACCATATTCTGACCAATTTATTTTACAGTTTTTACTATTATCAGAGTTAACTTTATTTAAAAAAGAAAGAATGAAAATTTTACACTAAAATTAATTGGTTTTAATTTATTGGAATTACTCAATCAATCCCTATAATTTTATTTGTGATTTCCCAATATTTATTATTTAATTAACATTTATAAGATTATTCAATTTCTTTATATATATAATTATTATCATAGTCTTATTAAATTTTTTTACATTCGTTAACTTCATATTTATCACTGGATTCATCATACTCATCAAAATCAGACAATATCTGTCTTACTTGCCTGTCATTGTGTGTAATTCTTCAAGTTATATGTCTTTTGCCAATACATCAGGATTTTTAAGTAAAACCAACAAGTTGAGATTGTGAGATACAATATCTATTAATTTTTTAAGGTAAATTTACAGAACCAATAAGTGTCTCATTTATAATTATACCCCTTGTGAGTTTAGTTTTAATTAATATAAAATTAAATTAAAGATACTAGCACAATCACCATTAATACTAAATCAAACCTACTATTAAGTTAATAATGTTAAAACAAAATGAATTATTTTTGCATTATTATAAAATAATATATAATAATTTAAATAGACTACTTGACTGAAATTAGTTGAACAGAATCAAATAAATGATCTAAACCATTGATTTTTGGGTTGTACATATTTTACTCTTGATGCGATTTAAAAACTATCCTACAGGCTCTTATTATTGGTAACTCCATTTCTTTTTTCAAATTGGGAACCTAAACTCATATTTAGGATAATTTATGTTTATATAATATAATAGCAAATTAAATAAAAAATATTTTTAATTCAAAATGTCATTGAATCTCTACTCTTGAAATTCATTTAAATATTTACCATTTGAGATAAAAGTGTTGGGTTGAAGATTTTTCATTTATTAGAACACAAATTTTCATTAGCTTTCGAGCTAGATATCACCATTTATGAATATATATGCACAAGTTTCCTAAGCACTTTCTATTATAACGATCCAATAATTTGTCGAAGAAAGAGTTCTTAAACCAGTTGCATTTATATTGGGTTATTAACAACAACAAATTGAGTAACTTGAATTTGTAAATCAAAAGAACAAAGACCTTTATTTAGCAGTCTCTTCCAGCAATAAACCGCCATTAGTGAGGAGAAAGCAGAGATCATTAATCTGGCCTGTAGACTAGAAGTAGAAGCTTACGGTTTGAATTCTGAGAGTTAGGGCAATGGTGCTAATAATACTACTAAGAACTTATTTTAATTTATTTATGGTTAAAAGTTATGGTACGTTTCTAATAATTGGATAATCTTTAAATTCAGGCCAAGTCTTTGCAAGTAACACTCTTTTGATTTGGTAGTATCATCTATTATATCACAATTAATAGAGATTTCTCTTTTGCTTTTGATAAATGTTGATAAATTAGTGATAATTAAATTTAAAAAAAAATTATATAAAAAATATTTAATTATTTATAAGATGAAAGATATATTGAAAATAAACGTAACATCATTAAGGATGAAATGCAAAGTTTAAAAACTGTTAGCTTTGCTAATAACCAAATTGGTTTTAAGTGCCAATTAGAATAAGTATCCAATATCCTCAACAAAAACTGTTAAATGTTTATATATTGAAGTATCTTTATTATATTGGTATTCAATAAATCATTTTATTCAACAATTTATTTATTAAATATTTTATATTAAATATCTATTTCAGCATTCATTTCTGCGTTTCAAGCAGATATTTGAATCAAGAGTATTATACTATTTTACTGGAATAAGCCCCAGTATTAATATATGTGCAGTATTAAATAATAAAATTACGGGCATAATTTCTTCACACATATTTAAAGCCTCAGATGCTTTCTTTTATATAATAAGGAAAGCTTCTTTCAATGTTTAGACATAGAAGTTAATTGTAAGCTCCTTTGTTATATATGCGACTACGGGTTTATGACTTTAAAACAAATAGCCAATTATTAATATCCGTTTTTAATAAACCTGATTAAGCTAATCATTTCTAAGTTTTTGGTTGTTAGCTAATTCTTTTACTTCCTTTGCTGTTGGTTTATTCTTGTTTTCAATGTTTAATCAATCAAATACCACTGAAAGAAAGTGATTTATGTTTAAGTTCCTTCCCTGGTCAGTTATGAATATGGGTCATGATGAGTTATATGCGGCAGAGTCTGATTGTTTAAGCGTGTATTACTGTGATTTTAGTGGGTGGATTTTAAATCGTGGAGCTAAGTCAAATAAGATACCTAAAAAGATTGTGAATAATAGAGAAATATAAGGATGCTAAAATTCATAAACTCTCATTTAATATAAAAGAGTAAATTAAGTTACAGGAACTAATCGGAAAAATACAAGTAATAATATGGAATAATTTATTAAAATAAAAATATAATTATAAAATATGAATTGGAAATAGCATAATTATCCTTAGTGTGCTTAAAATGTTTTTCATAGGCATAATAAATAAATAATATAAATATAATGTTAAAGTTATTATTAATAAAAATCAATTTTATATGTATCACAAACTCTATTAAAGACAGCGCAAACAAATACAAACTAAATTATTTATTAAAATAATTATGTGTTAATAAGATTAATGCCCTTATTTATTTAATTAAACAATTTTCAGTTTAATGCAGATAAATTAAATGACTTGCCTAAATCTAATTTTAAGTAATAATTTAATATTATTAAATTAGATTGTTAATATAAGGAACTATGACGACAAGTCTATATGGCACACATTCTAGTATAACTTAGAAACAACTAATTTAATTAACTCTCATCCATCTATGGAAGTAGAGGACAAAGCTCTTTCAACAGCCTCGCATCGTTCAGAAGCGAGGTTGATTATGGACAACAAGACGAGGACTTGGAAATTGATAGCTAACTATATGAAGACGATTTCATAACAAACACATTTGTTACTTACTACTAAAGATGCAAAGAACTACACAACGGAAACATACCCTTTGAGGATGAGACTTTCGATTTCTCTCCAAAAAAGAAAAACTACTAGAGCAAACAATACCTAGTTAGAAACTACTCTTAATCTCATAAAAAGGCAAGAACTCAATTACCAGAACTAAACTAGTACACAGTTCAACTGTTATATTCCTTAATACCTACTTCTTCAGTGAATCTTTCAGACTATAATGATTCCTTCACTAAGATATTTAATAACCTTGCTATAAAAGAAAAATAAAATCAGTAAAGTTTAAATGCACTCGAGTAAAACATCCTAATGTAAAAGAAAAACAAGTATACGCTAAAACAGAGTGTGCTTACTCCGAAAATTCACAATTCAGTCGAGTACTTCTAAAACTCACAAACCCAGAGACCCTTAAACCAAAACCCAACTACTAAATAGAAAAAGTAGAAAATGGAGTTAACTCCTCAAACTAGGGTCATAAAAACAGATAAATTATTTTAACCAAATGATTAAAGACAACCTTAGAAGCCCACATTCTATAACCTTGGTAGATAAAAATTCAACTAACTATTAAAACAATTCCCAAACACGGTAATATCTCAGATTTAAAACTTTGAACCCCAACAAGCAGGGTAAAAAAGTAACCCAAAATAAAATTTCTCGTTTGGTGAAAACCATCTTAGTTCGATTTCAAAAGTTGAGTACTCAATAGGGAGCTTATAAATACATCACGACTAAAAATCAGAACAGTTTTTTATCAATACTTCAACAGTAACTAACTAGTCACCCGACAACATATTAAGACAGTAAGACAACATAAAGCTAGACATACTACTGAGAACGCATGAAGTTTAAACTAAACTGCTCCTCAGCGATACCTAAAAATTTCATCCAAATGAGATTAGGTTTTAACTTTTACAAAAACTAATAGGTTTTCAGAAAATCAACCAAGATCCTAAATTGAATTAGCAGGAAATCTAAATGCTCAACTAACTCAGTCCACCGTTCAAATAGGAGTTAAGAAGTACACAAGAAAGAACACTTCTCATTAACATAATACAATAAGCTTAAAATGACATGGTTAGATAGACTTAATCTTCAAACTACACCATCTCTAAAAAGTCAAGAAAAAAAGATAATGAAGAAAGAACAAAGAAAGAAGAACAAATGGCTTGACAAGAGAGGGAAAAAAGAAGAATGTTAATGAATTTAGTTTTAAAGTTATTAATGTCTATTTTAATACAAAACTAACTATAAAAGGCTTGATCCTTATGTATTACCACATATAAATGATCGGGGGTCCCAGACACCTCAATCTGATCTAGTTATTATTATTATTATTAGTAATAATCTCTTCTGTTTTTAATATTAAGATGGATTTAAAACTCATTTTATTATCCATTTTTATTTATAAATTAGTCTGTTAATTTATAGCTTAAAAAATCAAAAGTATTGATTCCTTTGGTCACATTATTGTCAGCACTAATGCAGTAATTAGTTAAGTGTAATGTTTATATATAATAGTGTATTAAATCTATTTGGCAATTCAAAATTAATAATATTAAGGGATGATGTTTATCAGCATATTATATTTTCTCTCTAGTTTATAACTATTTTATTCAAGATTATCTTTTCTTTGATATCTTAATTGTTGAGATTTTACAGCTCCTATTTATCTGTAAATCAAATACTTAAATGTACGTATGAGCTACAAGTACAAAGTAGCACATTTTAGTTGCTTCACCCTAAAATGATTACTTAATATACAACATGTCAATTTATTAGTTTAATTATTTACTTGATTGTGAGTTGATAAAATGTCGTTATAATTGTTTATTTAATGGTTAGATTATTAAGTATCAATGAGGATCTGAAATTAATATTGATGCTATTTAGGTAAGACTTTCTTATAAAAATTTCAAATCATTTTAAAAAGAATAAATTTTTATGGATTAAGGAAGTTGAATAAATTAGATAAAAGTATAAATAATAGTAATTCAAGTTAATTTCAATTTTTTAACACCATATTAATTTATTTAAACGTTTTTTTTATTTTAGCGATATTGATAAGTGTCTGTTTAATAAGTTGCATAGTTACAAAGTTATAAATTAAGTTTTATTAATATTAGTACATCTAACCATGTATAAATTTAATTTAACTACATTTTAATGGAACTACGACAGGTCTAAATCACATTCCTGCATAATGAAAAGCTTAGCAGACGAAGTCAACAGATACAATAAAATGGTCTTTACTCAAAGCCATTGAATCAGGACCTCAACTATTCACAAATAAAGATTGCAAAAATAGGTGACGCTAGAGTATATAAGAGGAACGGTCATATAATTGCAAGCATCAACAAACCAAAAATATATCGAGCACGCCTACTGATTTAATCTAAGTCAATGACAGGTTAATCAATTCTTGGAATACCAACAATTATTGTGGCTCTTTGTGATGTAGAAATGATAATAGTTGCGTATTTGTAGGGTCTTTGCAGCATTTGATTTTGAAGATCATGATGAATAATCAATCTAATATTGGTTGAGATTGTCCGTATAAGCTGGAAAAATGAATGAAAAAAAAGAGTGGCGTCAGAAAGTATTGAATTCAATGCTAAGTTCTCTTAAATCATAGATGAATCTCTTTGCACACGAGAGTGCTACCCTTGACGCAATTATGTCATAGCAGAGAACTTTAAATACCAAAATGGATGATTCAAATAGTAGAAAACGATGCCATAATCAGTATGAAGGATAACATAGTATATGAGCGAGCCTGTAGAAAAGTAAGAAATCTCCTTTGAAAGTCAGATCAAACTAATCGGATTTCACCAAGTCATTTCCATTTCATCAATAAGGATATCATACACGTATCACAGGAAGGCGACATATAGAGGAATGCATAACATTCAAGGCGATCGTTGAATGATAAAAATGCAACAACATAAAAAAAAAAACATGTGAAAGGTGCTTGGGTAAAGGACATAGTATGGTTTGTAAATCAAAGATGCAAAATTGTCTCACGATCTAGGACACTTATCTGAGTCAGAGACACCATCTCCCTAGCTCTTTCTATGGAGAATAGCGTAGTGATTCTGAAAGGCCTCAATTCTTCCGTTTATGTCACTTTTAGTTTGCAATACTAAAATATCATAATGGATAAGAACTAATATTATTATAATTGCTTATTATAATGATTGGAAGAAAGTTATTAAGACTGCAGTTTGTCAAGTGATTGGTTTGATGATATTCTCTGAGAGAAAATATTCCCAAATCATCAACACTCTATTTGCACTAGTATAAGAGAGGAATTTTATCAATAATAGGGTGATAAATCTCAAAGGTCATATCCCAAGAAAACCTTTTCACTCAATCTCCCAATTATGTAGAGAGTATGTGCATTGCTTTTGGAGAAACAGAATTGAACCATACTAGTAGATTGATTGTATGCAATTTCATATCACCCTCATGCGCAGTTATTGTTTAGCTTGCATTATGGAGAATTGTGGTAATAACCTGATGCTCATTTTCAAAGAATATAATGAAATGTTTTCGATTCGGAAATAAATCAATGCTTAGCTGGGAGCCACTTTTGAATCATATCAAATATTAAAAAATGTCACTCAAATGCAGAAACTTAAATAATTCAAAAAATTATAATATTTACATGAAAGCGTATTTATATAATATAATAATCTGCATTGTTTTAATTTATCTATCCATTTTTTCATATTCTATTATTTAAATAAATAGTTATATAATTTATGATTATTATACAAGAAAAAATAATTAATATTTTTACATTAAATATTAAATTGACTTTGATATAAAGATACTTTAATCCAAGTAGTTCTGGAAAATAAATTCATTTTAACAGACTACTATTTAAAGCACATATTCAACAGCATGCATGCAGCAATCATCATATATATATATAATTAAATAACTAAATAAAATTAAAGTAAATAAGATACACTTCAACACCCAAACATTAATCATTATACTAGCTTGATTGATTAAACGACAATTGTGAAAGCAGGCTTACTTAGTCCACTTTTATTCATTTTAACATTTAAATGCTGCTTAATTGATTGATCAGAAACTTTCTCATTATTCAAAGCAGTAAATTCTTGTATTATCAATCTAATGATACAATATTACTGTTGCAATGTTAACATATTCAGGAAAGAATCTCTTTAGGGAGTTACCAGAAATGCCTTATAAGCTCTACATGCATAGGCTTGCAATCCTTGAGCCCTATTGAAATCTAATCTTAATAATCTTTAGTGTAGAGGAAAGCTCAATTAAGAGTGTAGTTTGCTCAAGACCAGTTGGTCACTTTGTCAACTATAAATTTCCTATAATTTATCTATTTGATGAATGATTTAATTTTACAAAAAATACAGATTGAATATTATTAAATCAGTTTAAAAAATAGCTATAGTTTAAGTTTTATAATAATTATTATGCCCTAACAGTAAAATTAAAAAAATGCAATAATGGGAATTACAATATAAAGATTTGTTTAATCTATAGCTAGCATGCATTAATAATTATTTTTAAGATTAAAGTTCATAGATAATATAGAAATATAAATATAATAAAATTTGGTTGATAATGAGTGAATTGATTGCTTTATAAAGCATGATGAGTGAATCTGATTGTTGGTTCTTGAAGTTGTTGGAGTTAATCTAAACGAGATATTTTTGCATTTCCTATTTTGATGAACTTCATTTTAAGATTCATCATTGAAATGCTAATTATTGGTTGTCAGTTCAATCCTCTTCTAGAAGTTACTGCTTAAGAATACAGCATACAGATGGACAAATCTTTTGTGATTTTCTTGAAGTACTTGAATATTGTCTCCAAATTAATTATTATTATGTTTTGTCATTGCACTTATTGGCTAACTCCCCTATTAATTTAAATCTTCTAACTTCTTAATTTATTTGATTTATTGATAAAACAAGTTTAGAAAAATATTTTCCATTTTAAACATAAATTGTGAACTTCATTAAATTCACAAATTTACTATTGTTTACAAATCCGAATTGACCGAAATAAATGATATCATGTAAGCAGATTTAAGTGATGGGTGTTTTAAATTCTTTGGATTGATGAATTACGTATTAAAAAAGACGGTTTCCCTAACTAAGATAAACTCTATATAAAATAAATAGGGGATTATAATTATATAAATATTTAAAATAAAAATATTATTAAAAAATTACAAAAGTCAAATATATATCTTGCAATAAAATATTAAAAACAATCAATTTATGGATATTTGAATGTAACAATTTAAGAATATATACTCACATTTTATAATTACCATACACTAAGCTGTCAGATGTTTCTTGTTTTTGTATGATATGAGTTATCATCTTATTGAGATTTTTAAAAGCATGAAGTTAAGGACGTGCACATGATGAAAATCTGAATGTTTATTTAACAATTAATATATATTATTTATAAAAGCTCTAAAAATAATACTTGATTTTCATTATCTCTTTAATGATGCAAATACTTCTGTAATAAAACGTGTTGCATACATAGTCAATTGGTATGATATTTTCAAGAAACATACCCCTATTCCCATCTTATTTACTGCGGAAGACTCTCACTGCTCTACTATTTTAAGGCAGTGTCCTGGTAATTTATTTCAAAGCCAATACACCTTAATTTTTAAACTTCTCCTCTTTAAATAAATTATTATACTAAATAACTCAATAAACTCGTAATTATGATATTAATTAGAAGATAGTAGTAAGTAGTTAGTTATTAAGTATGATATCTAGCTAGGAATGATAAAAGAAGCTACTTGATGCAAATGTGCCAGGAAATAAGCAATTCAACTGGTGTTTCTAATGCAATTTGAATAAGGACATCAAGAAATGAAGTTATGCATTAATGGAATATTGAGTGATGCACATCATTTATCACTTTATGAATCTTACTCTTGCTTGACAGTTGAATTAAGCGATGACAGTGACATCAAATGAAATGTTTTTATATCTTTTATAATTTATGTAATTTAAAATTAAGTGAATGAATTACAATTAGTGTTATTTTTAGTAATGATTTTGATATTTTCTTTTGATTTACAGTGACTGCCACTTTGAATTAATTGGGTATCAATTGAAATAATAACCACTCTATTCAGAAGAGAATCTGAGTAAAGTGTGAAAAATGGTGAAAGACTCAGATAAGGAGTTCGAAATAAGTTAAGAAGTTTGTATCAAATTCCTATAATATTATTGTTATTATGATTATACATAATATCTGCAGACGTTTTCTTTAATGAATAATTTGCTTGAATAGAGGTTTTAATGATGTTGATATAGATAATATTTATAATAATGATAATAATGATGATGATGATGATAATGAAAATGAAGTAGAGTACTTTAAGAAATGCAATTTTATTTTCTTAAATTGTTCGTTTTAAAAGAAATAAGAGCAACCCAATCACAATATTAAAAATGGATTTTTATGGGAATACATTTAATTATTTCTTATTTGGTTGATTAAATCGAAGTAATAATCCTTCAGTATTAATTAAAAATAATTGCGAAATTGAAATGAAAAATAAATATTAGTATATACAATTAAAGATATATAAATTAGTAATAGCTTTATCTTTTTACTACTAACCTTTGTACATTGCTCCTTATAATTACTATATTTTTACCATTTTATCCTCGTATTTCCGCAGAACTAGGTCTACTCATACTCCTCATGGTAAGTATTGCTGAAACATATAAATATATATAATGTACATAATTAAAAAAATAAAATTGTTTATGCAATTTACAAATTTTAGTTAATAATTTTGCTGCTCAAATATAAAAGTTAAGGTTTACATTTTTAAATATATGTTCACTTTGAATTATTAATTCTAGATTATTTTTCCTAATATCATAAACATAACTTTTGTATTATATATATATATAGGCATTCTATTCTTCTAATAACTAGTTAAATTGCTTCTATAGTGTTGAGTAGATGGACATGTCTAGGATGACTTAGAGGCAATTACTTGCAATTAATCTAGATTTAATTGAGATATTATATAAATTTCATCCTACACAGAGGTAATAGAGGAGTTACTCAAATTTCTGACTTATTTATAGTGCAAATAATCATTTTTTTAATTAAGTTTCAGTTTCAAAATAATTATCAATCAATTTAATTGTTCTATGTAGTACCAGTAGTAATATACAATAAAAATATATAATTTTATATAATTAATTATGTTATAATAATCGAAATTGAATAATGCATTAAATTTTAATAATAGAATTTTGATTATTTTTAAACGATTCTTAAATAAATTAAAAGTCATTGTTTAATCTTCTAGTATTATTTAAAGAATTATCTTATTATAAGTATTACTAAAGCTAATTAAAATAAGCAAATTAATAGAGTAGTAGTTGTAGAAAAAATGTTAAGTAAAAAATAGAAAAAATCAATAATTGCTATTCTGAAAAATATATAGCATATCACCTGTTTCTTCATATGGTACTAAAAAGCCTAAAACTATCACTTCATACTTCATTTCTACATAACTATTTATATTTATTCTTCGTTTACTCTGAATCTTAACACAATTACCTCAGTCGTATTCTACTCTTCTTTTTTATAATTAAGACTCTTCCAGCTATGTATTTATACTCCAACTTCCTGTTCTATATTGGCTGCTTCTTCTGTTTCGATTATTTCTTCTTAATAAACAAGCACCATTCAATCTCTTACAAATTATCCTCAATTTCTCTAAAATGTCCTTCTTGTTTTTCAATATTACCTTTTCCATATCGTTGCTGTTGAAGTCCTCAAGCACTAGTTCATCCTATGTATTTCCAAGTATAGCTTGAGTATTTAATGAGATACCATCTCTTCATTCACTTTCAACCGCATCAATTCACTTTGCTGCTCTTGCACTCAAAGCATTCCTACATCTTTAATATCGAATTCTGATCTTCCAATTTCCATTTTCATGAAGCTTACCTCAAGGTCTAGCATTATGCATTATCTCTACATCTGGACCCAATCCATTCCTAGTACTAAGAACATAGGCACATCTAGCGGTCCTAGAGGCAAATGATTTATTATAATGAAAGCTATTATGCCACAATCCACTGGGTTCATGCTTTGACATATTTCTGGTATGATTTTATCTTATTCATAATTGAGAGAATTATAAAAAATATAATTATAATTTTAATTAATATTAATTTAAACTGCAATTAATCTGCAAATGCTTATAATTGAGTTTAATAGAGTTAAAATACGAGAAATTTGTTTTATTAAGTGTAATTATACACTATCATCAACAAGTTATTGGAAAATTAAATTGTCTTTATAAATTTAATTAAATTTAATTTATCAATTACATAACTTTAATAAAAAAATTGTGATAGATATAATTTAACAAAATATTAATAATAATATATGATATTAAGAATTATAATTAAATAATTCTAGGAATTTTTAATACTACACGTCTAATTAGTCAATGACTTAGTAATTGACTACAATATAATTTATATTGTTTTCTATTTTAAATAATTTTCATATATATTAATAAACAAGATAACTCTAAAAACCATGCAAAGAAAAAGATGAAAAATTGTTATATAAATTATATTAATTGAAATCAACCAATATATAATTGTAATAAATTTAACTATGTTAAAATTTAAAATAAAGAAAAAGAAACTATAAGAAAAACTTCTTAGCTATGAAAGGGATTAAAGCATTAAAACAAATATAAGTAAGTACCAGTTAATATTAAAAAATTAAATAATATAAATAAATAGAAATCAACATTATAAGAATTTTAAATATTCAAGTTACCTAAAACCGAAATATATAATATAAAGCACTCTTAATTATAATTAATATTTTAAACTTTTAGTATTTTAGAATCATGATTTACTAAGGTTTGTATGTATCAAGTATTTATTCTAAGTTATAGTTAGGTTGTATAGTGGTTGTTTATTCATAGATTCTGTTTTTAATGTTATCATTATGTATGTTTGAGTGGTCAAAGTCTTCGTTATAGTTTAAGTATTATAATTATTGGTTTTTTAGTTATAGATTTTTGGCGAGCTACCGTGAAAAAACTGAACGTGGTAGCTCGCCATATATTTTATTTATTAATATTTAATTTCAAATTATTGAATCTTATAATTTTTACTTGTTTTTTTGCCGTTTACTATATTCATTTCTATATTACTAAGTAGCTAGTCATCAATTTATTCTGATGAGAAATTATTTAAACGAGTATTGCTAAGAATTACGAGAGAAAACCCAATTTTTTGTTATTAGGCATAATATCTGAACTTTAATTATTTTAAAATGTACTTCTATTATTAAATATGTAATACTAAATTTATAGCTATTATTATATATCCAATTAAACTATAGGGCTTTTAAATATATATAAAAGTATTGGATTATTTTTTTTATGTTTGATTTGGAATTTAAGCTTAAAATAATAGAAGTACATTTTAAAATAATTAAAGTTCAGATATTATGCCTAATAACAAAAAATTGGGTTTTCTCTCGTAATTCTTAGCAATACTCGTTTAAATAATTTCTCATCAGAATAAATTGATGACTAGCTACTTAGTAATATAGAAATGAATATAGTAAACGGCAAAAAAACAAGTAAAAATTATAAGATTCAATAATTTGAAATTAAATATTAATAAATAAAATATATGGCGAGCTACCACGTTCAGTTTTTTCACGGTAGCTCGCCAAAAATCTATAACTAAAAAACCAATAATTATAATACTTAAACTATAACGAAGACTTTGACCACTCAAACATACATAATGATAACATTAAAAACAGAATCTATGAATAAACAACCACTATACAACCTAACTATAACTTAGAATAAATACTTGATACATACAAACCTTAGTAAATCATGATTCTAAAATACTAAAAGTTTAAAATATTAATTATAATTAAGAGTGCTTTATATTATATATTTCGGTTTTAGGTAACTTGAATATTTAAAATTCTTATAATTGGCCGATTTTACAAATTTTTCTAATTATAAATAAATAGAAATCAACAGAATTTAATAATAAAAAAAAAATACAACAATAAGTAAAATATAATAAATATTAAATAAATTCATGCATAAAAATTTATAAAAAATATAAGAAATCCAAAAAAGATTTCTAATTAAACTGCTTTATTGAAAAAATTTGAAAAAAATAGATAAAATATATTAATGATATCAAAATAGCAATAGATAACTATAGAATTCAACATAATTTTAATTGATTTAAATAATACTAATATAAATGTCTAATTAATAAATTACATAATTTCACACTCGAGAATTTTATTTCAAACTTCCTTTTAATAATTAACTATGATTTTTAGAAACTTAGATCCTTCATATCTATGGTATCTTTGGGAGGTGAAATTTTTTGATATTGAAATTGAGCTCGCCGTAC
>ARYC01009789.1:0-21151 GCA_000711775.1 Oxytricha trifallax | reverse complement strand
CTATAACTTTTGAAAATGACTATATATCTGGTGTTCCGGTGTCACACTCTTGTTCAGGAGCCCAAATTTAGTGGATATGCTTAATACCAGGTCATCTCATGAATTTCCGTGACCCTCTCCCGCTGCCTTGAAAACCCTAAAAATTGATGTTTAACATAGTTCATCATCAATTCCTATAATATAGCTTGAAATGCCTGTATCTTTGCGCGCTTTTAAGATAAATTAATTCTAATTTTATATTCGTGTTCAGCCAGGTCTAAATGACCAGATTCATTATATTCAAGTGTTTTTGGGGAAATATAAATTGCAAGTTGAGTTTTGCCGGGGAAAAGTTCGGCCCTGGACAAAATTTTTGAAAAGCCGAAAATGGACAAAATGATCCCCCTATAACTTTTGAAAATGACTATATATCTGGTGTTCAGGTGTCACACTCTTGTTTAGGAGCCCAAATTTAGTGGATTTGCATAATTCCAGGTCAGCTCATGAATTTCCGTGACCCTCTCCCGCTGACCTTGAAAACCCTAAAAATTGATGTTTAACATAGTTGCTCATCAATTCCTATAATAAAGCTTGAAATGCCTGTATCTTTGCGCGCTTTTAAGATAAATTAATTCTAATTTTATATTCGTGTTCAGCGAGGTCTAAATGACCAGATTCATTATATCCAAGTGTTTTTGGGAAATATAAATTGCAAGTTGAGTTTTGCCGGGGAAAGGTTCGGCCCTGGGCACAATTTTTGAAAAGCCAAAAATGGACAAAATGACCTCCCTATAACTTTTGAAAATGACTATATATCTAGTCTTCCGGTGTCACAGTCTTGTTCAGGAGCCCAAATATAGTGGATTTGCTTAATTCCAGGTCATCTCATGAATTTCCGTGACCCTCTCCCGCTGCCTTGAAAACCCTAAAAATTGATGTTTAACATAGTTGCTCATAAATTCCTATAATAAAGCTTGAAATACCTGTATCTTTGCGCGCTTTTAAGATAAATTAATTCTAATTTTATATTCGTGTTCAGCGAGGTCTAAATGACCAGATTCATTATATTCAAGTGTTTTTGGGAAATATAAATTGCAAGTTGAGTTTTGCCGGGGAAAGGTTCGGCTCCAGGGCCAAATTTTTAAAAATGGAAAAATGGACAAAATGACCCTCCTATAACTTTTGAAAATGACTATATATCTGGTGTTTTGGTGTCACACTCTTGTTCAGGAGCCCAAATTTAGTGGATTTGCTTAATTCCAGGTCATCTCATGAATTTCCGTGACCCTCTCCCGTTGGAAAACCTAAAATAGGGTTAAAAAAAAAAAAAAAAAAAAAAAAAAAAAAAAAAAAAAAAAAAAAAAAAAAAAAAATATTAGTTGCTCATCAATTCCTATAATAAAGCTTGAAATGCCTGTATCTTTGCGCGCTTTTAAGATAAATTAATTCTAATTTTATATTCGTGTTCAGCGAGGTCCAAATGACCAGATTCATTATATTCAAGTGTTTTTGGGAAATATAAATTGCAAGTTGAGTTTTGCCGGGGAAAGGTTCGGCCCTGGGCACAATTTTTGAAAAGCCAAAAATGGACAAAATGACCCCCCTATAACTTTTGAAAATGACTATATATCTGGTGTTCCGGTGTCACACTCTTGTCATGGAGCCCAAATTTAGTGGATTTGCTTAATTCCAGGTCATCTCATGAATTTCCGTGACCCTCTCCCGGCTGCCTTGAAAACCCTAAAAATTGATGTTTAACATAGTTGCTCATCAATTCCTATAATAAAGCTTGAAATGCCTGTATCTTTGCGCGCTTTTAAGATAGATTAATTCTAATTTTATATTCGTGTTCAGCGAGGTCTAAATGACCAGATTCATTATATTCAAGTGTTTTTGGGAAATATAAATTGCAAGTTGAGTTTTGCCGGGGAAAGGTTCGGCCCTGGACACAATTTTTGAAAAGCCAAAAATGGACGTAATGACCCCCCTATAACTTTTGAAAATGACTATATATCTGGTGTTCCGGTGTCACACTCTTGTTAAGGAGCCCAAATTTAGTGGTTTTGCTTAATTCCAGGTCATCTCATGAATTTCCGTGACCCTCTCCCGCTGCCTTGAAAACCCTAAAAATTGATGTTTAACATAGTTGCTCATAAATTCCTATAATAAAGCTTGAAATACCTGTATCTTTGCGCGCTTTTAAGATAAATTAATTCTAATTTTATATTCGTGTTCAGCGAGGTCTAAATGACCAGATTCATTATATTCAAGTGTTTTTGGGAAATATAAATTGCAAGTTGAGTTTTGCCGGGGAAAGGTTCGGCCCTGGACACAATTTTTGAAAAGCCAAAAATGGACGTAATGACCCCCCTATAACTTTTGAAAATGACTATATATCTGGTGTTCCGGTGTCACACTCTTGTTAAGGAGCCCAAATTTAGTGGTTTTGCTTAATTCCAGGTCATCTCATGAATTTCCGTGACCCTCTCCCGCTGCCTTGAAAACCCTAAAAATTGATGTTTAACATAGTTGCTCATCAATTCCTATAATAAAGCTTGAAATGCCTGTATCTTTGCGCGCTTTTAAGATAGATTAATTCTAATTTTATATTCGTGTTCAGCGAGGTCTAAATGACCAGATTCATTATATTCAAGTGTTTGGTAAATATAAATTGCAAGTTGAGTTTTGCCGGGGAAGAGTTCGGCCCTGGACAAATTTCTGAAAACCTAAAAATGGACAAAATGACCCCCCTATAACTTTTGAAAATGACTATATATCTGGTGTTCCGGTGTCACAATATTGTTCAGGAGCCCAAATTTAGTGGATTTGCTTAATTCCAGGTCATCTCATGAATTTCCTTGACCCTCTCCCGCTGCCTTGAAAACCCTAAAAATTGATGTTTAACATAGTTGCTCATCAATTCCTATAATAAAGCTTGAAATGCCTGTATCTTTGCGCGCTTTTGAGATAAATTAATTCTAATTTTATATTCGTGTTCAGCGAGGTCTAAATGACCAGATTCATTATATTCAAGTGTTTTTGGGAAATATAAATTGCAAGTTGAGTTTTGCCGGGGAAAAGTTCGGCCCTGGACAAAATTTTTGAAAAGCCGAAAATGGACAAAATGATCCCCCTATAACTTTTGAAAATGACTATATATCTGGTGTTCAGGTGTCACACTCTTGTTTAGGAGCCCAAATTTAGTGGATTTGCATAATTCCAGGTCAGCTCATGAATTTCCGTGACCCTCTCCTTCCCGCTGCCTTGAAAACCCTAAAAATTGATGATTAACATAGTTGCTCATCAATTCCTATAATAAAGCTTGAAATGCCTGTATCTTTGCGCGCTTTTAAGAGAAATTAATTCTAATTTTATATTCGTGTGCAGCGAGGTCTAAATGACCAGATTCATTATATTCAAGTGTTTTTGGGAAATATAAATTGCAAGTTGAGTTTTGCCGGGGAAAGGTTCGGCCCTGGGCACAATTCTTGAAAAGCCAAAAATGGACAAAATGACCCCCCTATAACTTTTGAAAATGACTATATATCTGGTGTTCCGGTGTCACACTCTTGTTCAGGAGCCCAAATTTAGTGGATTTGCTTAATTCCAGGTCATCTCATGAATTTCCGTGACCCTCTCCCGCTGCCTTGAAAACCCTAAAAATTGATGTTTAACATAGTTGCTCATAAATTCCTATAATAAAGCTTGAAATACCTGTATCTTTGCGCGCTTTTAAGATAAATTAATTCTAATTTTATATTCGTGTTCAGCGAGGTCTAAATGACCAGATTCATTATTTTCAGGTGTTTTTGGGAAATATAAATTGCAAGTTGAGTTTTGCCGGGGGAAGGTTCGGCCCTGGGCCCAATTTTTGAATTGGAAAATTGGAGCCATTCAAAACCCCAAAATCCTTTCAGTAGTTTGATTGAGTTTTTGATGATAAAAGTAGACTATTAGTGCATACCTTATTTGGTTTTAAATAGGGTTTATGTTGGGGTTTAATGTTTAAATATTTGTAATTTAAGTGAATATATCAAGCGATATTTTAATATATTACACACAAACATAAGCTTATAGTCATGTGGCAGTTCTCTGAATTTTATCTTTCTAAGAAGATGCTTAATTCTTTCTATTGTCTGTTAATTTTCTTAGCTTGACTCGATAATAGTTTAGTATGCAAGTTCTCTGAGATCTCCATTTATTTTATTTTTATCTTGAAAATGTTTGATTCTCTGCTTAGAATCTCATTCACCCCTGCAGTTATAGTAATCGTTTCTTGGCATGTCGCTCTCTATTATTATTACTGCTAGAGCCCAGATATCCCATTAAGTGTCTCCATCTCTCCAATCTCTCTCTCTGGGAAATATCCAGGAGTGCCGTATACATTTCCTAATGCAGAGGCTTGCAATCTTTTAGCTCTGTTGAAGTCTATAATATAAACTCTAAGAAGCTGAAAGTTCATCATGATGTTCTCTGGCTTTAAGTCTCTATCAACATAACCTAGCTTGTGAAGCTCTTTAATCCCCTCAACTATCTGCTATACAATCTAGCCAATTTATCTCTGACATCTATTGTCAGATAAGATTCTCTGTTCGTCATTTCAAGTAATGGAAGCCTGAAGGCTACATAATACATGATCTTTGCCAAGTAAAATAGCATCGAGCTAGATGATATGCCTGCACTCATTTAACTTTGCCTTTTAAAGAGCATAATACTCATTTGCAAATTCCATTTGAACTTGTCATCTGAAAGGAAGTAATTGAATGGATATATCTTGTAAGCATATTCATTGCTTTCCCTGCCAGTTAAAATTTTTCTTGGCCTTTGTTTGACTTCACCTTATCGAAACTATTGAATTCGTACTTGGTACACTTTACACAATTCTATCTAGATTTAGAGATAATTCTGTTTAGATTTTTTGGGTGTCTTGGTGAGCTTCCTGAACCAGTTTTTGTGGAGGAAAATCAACTGATAAGACTTAATAGAACATCCTTCTAATTCTAGGTACAATTAGTAATAGTCTTTAAAGAATTCTATAAGTAATAGCAACAAGTTCAATAGGCTAAAGCTAGTAGATAGTACTTAAGGGCAAAAGAAAACTTTTTAATCGTCATCAAAAGGAGTGATTAGTCTTCTGTAATGACTCTCTTCTCTATTTTATCTTCAAGAGTAAGGTAGCTTTTTAGGCAAGAATCTAAGTCAATAATTTTTAATATAGAAATCTTCATTGCCTCTATTTTAACCATGATTTTATTGATCTCAGTGACTTGAAAGTTCTTGACTGCTTTCTTTATTTTTACTTACTTCTAGACTTCAACTCTAAGAGACTCCACTGGGTTTCTTGATCTCCTCTTTTAGAGGAATCTGTTCCCTGTAGGTTCATGAATAAAGACAAAACTTTAATTGTGCTTTTTCTTCAAGTGCCCTTTGAGGTCTCTAGTATGAGAATATGGCTTCTCACAGAACTCACAGACATACTTTCCATCTTTCTTTTAATGCTTGAGATATAACCTTGGCATATCGTTGTGTATATCTCTCAAGTGTTTCTTATAAGTTGACTTGTAGGGGAAAGCTTTTTTGCATTTTTTGCATTAATAGTCAACTTTGGCTGGTATTTATTAATGCTCTATGGGGGTTGTTTTACCTCTTCCTCAATTTGCACAGCTTCTTTGATAACCTTCTACTTAATTTATATTTAAATCTCAAAGCTAGACTGGTCAAAGTTGTCATAAGTAGGCTCCCACTGAGTACAAGCGTCTCTGGTGTCTATTTTTTTTGGTTGCTGGAATGATAATTTTTATTGACTTGATCCAAGTAATGCCGCTCTTCTTAACAGATTAGCGCTCATTTTAGTTTGCTGATATATTTTATTATAATTATGATAAAATATACCTAGATAAACTATTCTAGTAGAGTATAAGACACTCTGCTAGATTATTTGCTGAGAGGTAAGAAAATTAACTAACATAAAAGACTCTAAGTTGTCATATTTTATGAGAATTTTATACATTTTAGTAAATTAAAATACTCCTAATGAAGTTTTATTTCTCTAGGAGGTTCTCCAAATAAAGTTTAATCTTAATTTTTAGGTAAAGTTATTTATCATTTTTTAATTTAATATGCTCCTAATTAAGTTTTAACCTTAAAATTTAACTCCTAATAAAGTTTGAACTTAATTGGAGACCTCCTAAAATAATTAAACATTTTTAGGAGCAATTTAATGGAGATAGTTTGATAAAAATGGAAATCAATCTGTGAATCTTGGAGCAATTTTTTCAATGCTTTTCCGTATATCTTTTCAAGGTTGACCTCTAGTAGGTCCTCCCTATTTAGTAGTAAGATTTTAATAAACTTAGAATGGATATCCATAATTTTAAATTTCATTAACATTTCTAGAAAGAGGAAGCAAGATGGAGTCTATGAATGATGCAATGAAGAGAATTTAATCTCAAGATTTAATAGGAAAATTTCGAAGTAAAGAAGACATTTATAGATATTTTGTATAGCAAGGTAAGTTCTTAAGTAAGATTAATAAATCCATTATAGTTGGATTGTTCTTGCCAACTTAGGAGGGAACTAAAATCTCATTCTTAAAAGCCTTACTGAGTGAAGAGAAAAAAGCTTTTAAGTCTAATGAAATTAGGATGATAGAGATACCTAACTACCCTGAAATATCAGTGACAAACCTATATGACGATGCTATGAGTGATCCGGACGTAGCTCTCTACCTTCCATCAAAGCTACAGCTCTCTAATAAGTTGCCAGAGAGAAACTTCTTCTTTGGTGTTCTTGCAACTCTGAAACCTGAGTACTTAAATGAAGTTATTTTAAGAAGCTCATAAGAAACGATACAGCATCTCTCCTGAAGAAAAAGAGAAAAAAGGTATTAAAATAAGTGACACCTGGCTGTAGGAACTTCAAAAGCATCCTTTCATCTCAAGTAAGCTTAGTCTTCTAACTTTATAGAAAAACCTGGTACTGCTATATACTTGATGAAAGAGCGCAGCAAATTAAACAGAGAGAGAAAGTCTCAAGTAAAACATGAATTGAGTAAGAGGCTCTACAAAGATTTATAAAAGCCAGACGAGATGAACATAGATGCAGGAGCTGGCACTAAGAGAAGAAACATGGGCCCAAGCAAGCCTTAAGAGGAACAAAATAAAGTGAAGACAAATCCCTTTACGGGCAAATTTAATATATGAACTTTGTCTTTCGTTTAAATCTAAAACTTATTTATATACACAAAATCTCCCTTCTCTTGCACATACTTTAGCTTTATCATCGCTGACTCTCTTAGCAGCACTCTTAATAAAATCGACTGTATCTATCTTCTTGTCGTGCATCAAGTGAAATATTAGAAGTTTCTTGTAGTGGCCTTTCAATAACCCCAATATAATTCAATTCCATTGAACTGAGGACTGTAGGGAACATTAAATACAGGTGTAATGTTTAGCCTTTCATATTCTTTCCTTGTGTCTTTAGTTTTATGGACAGATAAGTTATCTAAACAGAATAATCTCTTATTCGGCGTACTTATCTCTGAGCTATTGTAAAAATTTAATATATTATTCGGTCTTTATTGAGCGAGGATGGATAACATAAGTCTCGAGGCCGTTATCTAAGCTTATTCCACCAAGTATAGCATGAGTTTAAACCTTAACCTTTTAATCATATACTTCAATGTTGCTGTACCTCTTATACCAAGACCTTGATATGAAGGTATTAAAGGTTAATACTGCCTCATCAGCGTGTATGAACTTTATATTATGCTCTTAAGCCCTTTGCATTTAATCGAATATATAATTTAATTTATCCTTATAAAATGGAACATTAAAGTCAATCACTCTCTTAATGCGATTGACTGTCTTGTAAGATATTCCGTTCTTTTTATAAATGTTAGCTATCGATTAAGCAGAGATATGAAGCTCAGGAAATTGGCGATGAAACATCACAGCTCTTTAGGCGAGAGAGAAGTGAGCCCAGTATTTTAGAGTCTTATCATTAATGAGATAATCAATATGATGCTGCTAAAACTTTAGAGGTCTTTTAGGCTTAGAATTAAGCTGCTATCTCTTTAATTCAATGCTAATAGACAGTGAGACCTAACAGTAGTAGGAGATTTATGGAGTAACCTTGCTATAGACGTGTAATTAAGGATAGGCTTGAGTTGATCATTATATTCATCACATCCATAACGCAACTTAAACAATAATCTATATACTCACTGTCATAAACTGCGCCCAAACCTCGCATATACTCACTTAAATTACTAATATTTAAACATTAAACCTTCATAAACCCTATTAAAACCCTAATAAATTATGCACTAATAGTCTACTTTTATCAATAGAAAACTCAATCAAACTACTGAAAGGGTTTTGGGGTTTTGAATGACCGTTATCATCCTCTTGAATCTTGTCACTTCGAATTCCTAACAGGTCAACATATGTTCTGACATCATACTTGACCCCACTTTAGGCTTCTATATATATTATTAATAATAATTATGGAGATTTGAGAAAAAAATATTTTTGTTAAGAAAAGTGGCATTTTTTATCATAATAATATTTTCGAGGCTTGAACTTCTTTATGGCATTTGTCACCGTGTTATTTTTCTCTATACGTGAGAATTCATAGATCTATGTATTTTAATATGGCTTTAAAAGCTGTTTACTGAATAATTTTATTTTAGTTTTTCATTCAATAAATAATTTATCTTGTTTGTAGTTATATTGGTATACTTTAAATTTAAATCATTTAATATATATAAGTCATCATTAACTTAATTAACTTCATATTAAGTCAGATAGAGAATTTAGCAAGTTTTCTTATCGATTTAATATATATATTATTAATTTTAATCACAAATAATTAGCATTTCAAATTGATTTTTTATATTTAACGAGTCAGATCTTGCGAAAATTACTCTTAAATATATTTATTAGAATTATACTCTTAACAAATCTAGCCAAATTTCAAATAGATTACCTACAAAAATAGTTGAATACAGACAAAGTAAAATCATTTATACATAACTGTAATAACTCCTGATTAAATTTAGTTTAGAAGCATTTCCTGCATTTTTTTATTCAGTTAAATTTTATCTCTTACAACATATTTTATTTATTCAATTTTATATTATTTATATTATAAAACCTAATTATATTAAAAACTTATGAATTTCAAGTACAATTGATGAATAGTTTAATTAATCATAGTAAAAGAAACACTTAGAATATTCTTCATTCAATATTCATATACATTTATTAAGTAGTTGGAATAAAAAAGAAACAAAGCATCTCATTTAAAAGATAAATGTCTCCAATTAATTCAGCAGTAGCTTATTATATTATTTTATGTGCTAATTTATTGTTTTAATATACCTTATTGGCTATATAATGATTATAATTTGTGCCATACTAAATAACCTTTTGTTTATTTTTCATTTGATATGCCTCAGTTTAAGATTCTTTCAATTAAAACACAAGCATTTTCTCAAATATGTTAATACTTAGAAAAAGTTATCCTGAAGTTAATTTGTCCACTAGACTTATTAGAACTTTTTATTAGCAATTCATATAACAAAAACTAACTTAAAAATTATGAAAAAAAATCATCAATTATAATTCATGCCTGTTTTATTATTAAATTAGAAAAATTATTATTAAATTAGAAAGTTAGAAAATCAAGGGAACATAGTTGACTAAAATAGTCGTACTGCCCGAGATTACAAATTTTTCATACGGATCCAAAACAAAAACTTCCACATGAGTGGCACAAATAAATCTTTGGAAGTTAAACCACCGAGAGTAGTAGGAGTTATTCCGGCTCTCTCAACTAGATCCACCATATGAAACTAACTTTCTAACTGTAGCTTCAACTAACTATGTCACAAATCGCGAGTAGCTCCTTCATCTAAGGAACATAAACTCAAAGGTAGTTGTAGCTTCTATGAAGCACATGATAAGACTACAATAAACCAAACATTGAACTACAGAAAAACCAAGCCCACTCCAATCTCATCCACTGAGAACCTAAGACTTAGAAGTTCTACTAAGCCATAGTGATCTCAGCCAAAAGTCCATAATAACTAGTCTCCTATTCAATACCTAACACAAGGTAAGAATACATTTCACAAAAAGAAAACAACCCTCAGCAATAATATAATACTGAGTGAGACATCTTTCTACAAACAATTAACAAGCAAACCATCCCAAATTCAACACCAACAGAACAACAACAATACTATAAAGAACACGTTGTCTAAGTTGGAAGAGGAAAAAGCAAATCCTCCAACATTGGAACCACTACTTTTACTATCAAATAGGATCCAATGACAAATCCCATCTGACACAAGATATTTGAAGAATCACCCAAAAATCAAGATATTCACTGAATCACCCAATAAAGAAAATATTAAGGAATCACTAATGAATCACCCAACACATATAAGATATGTGGTGAATCACCCAAACAAAATTAGATACTTAATAGTAACAAATATATCGAATGATCAAATAGCTTGGACACTACTATTTAATACCAAGTAATCAATGGGACCATACAACAAGTTGCAAGCCCCTAACAATAAACCAACGACCACTCACCAAAGTATAAGGGTCCTTTTACCAGCTACGCTGGGATACCACAAAACCCCGAGACCCCTAAATCCCTAAACCCCATGGATTTAATACTATAAATCTAAGTTCTAACCAATTAAACTGAAGATATTATATATCTAATTAAAATTTTAGTATTTAATAACCCAAGGTCTCAAAATACTATAATTATATTTAATACCAAACAAGAAAAATGGCAAACCTTTCACATCTTAAATATAATAACACATGGTGTCTTACATGCAACAAACAATCTTGTATGGAGAAATCATTCCATTATTTAACTAACAGCCATTCAGTTTAATAATAACTAAATGAATTCATAGACTTCACAGTCTATGAAGATAGACATTACCAAACTCCTGCAGAAGAAGCAGTAGAGTTATCAAGATAGATCACTGAGTTCTATAAAGAACAAATCTATTTTCACTAGATGGAAAGACACAGATAAAAAGATAGAAAGAACTTCCAACTCATGAATGAGTTGCAAGAGATACTAAACGAAATGACAGACAAAGGACAAATTTGAGATTGTTTAAAAGATTTAACTTAAAATTAAAAGGGCATGTCCCTTACATATATTTCACATATATATTCATCCGGGGGGCCTTGAGCCCCCGATGAGGATTAATTATTATATTATTATTATTATTAAATTAGAAAGTTAATTGCTAGGTGGTTTAACCACTTAGGACTTTCTAATAGAGCTTTCTACTACACTAAGGCCTATCGAGGGCAGGTAGGGGGTTGCTGGGCGCAACGCATGAGGGGCCAGTCGGCGGGGTTCAATCTGTCAGCATTCACTCTTCGAGTGAGCTGGATCCTAAGATTTCCCTGCATTAGATGAGTTACCTGGCTTGAGTTCAGTTTCCTAGGTAATAGGGAGCAGGATGAAGGTACGCTCTGCCTTCAAAAGTGAGAAGACGAAAACCATTGAAGCCAACGATAAGGATTTTTCTCCCTCAACGGATTAGGGTACTGAAGCTACCACAGCGAAAGGACAGGGATTACGTTTCCCAGCAGCGGTGGGACCGGTAAGCGTTTTTCTCCAACTTCTTTTTCCTGGTTGAATCTTGCAAGCTCTGTCCGGGTTATAACCAGACATCTTGATTTCGGGAGGAGACTAGGTGATAGCGAGATTGGTTTTTTCGGAGTTTTCTACTTCAGGACTGCCACGTCACGGAATTTGCCACGTCAACTCACTCAGATACGTATACGTCACGACTAAGATTGATGGTTTCATTTTAGTATTAAACAGTGATATGTTAAAAAAATTCATTTGATTTTAAATCATTCATCATCATGCCTGTTTTAATTAAATTTTATAGCAATCTAAAAATGATCTTAATTACTTAAAAAATTGCTCTATGAAATAGACATTGAACAAAATGATTGTTTATAAAAATATTAAAAATTCCTAATATATCAACAGAGCTTCAAGTTTTTTGGTAGTTTTAGGTGAAATATTTATGTAATAAACAGAATAATACCTCAGCTTTTAATACTCATAAAAAACACTTGTATTTATGACCATTCTTTTGATTTATTTTCTCTATTCCTAGATTTTTTCTATTATTTTACTTATGTTATATAATGTTTTTGATAATTCTATTCCTCATTCTTTTACTCTCTATACTTTTATTTATTTTCAAAAATATTTAGTTATTTTAGAGAATAATTAGAATAATTTTATTTATGCATAATTTTATATTAAGTTTGATGGTTTGCAAATTAATAGTTATTTGTGGGAGAATTAGAGAGTGAATATATCACAAATTGTAATATTGAGTTTTTCTCATTTGGCTTAAACCATTATGCCGTTCTTTAAGTTAACTGTTAAATTCCTGTGAATGTCTAGGTACAAAATGTTTCAGTATGCAATTACTTATTTCTAGATCCAGACCTGTAGTCTATTCTTCTTCGTCATTTTAATGTTTGCTTTTAGACAACCAAAAATATCTATTGCTTTCGTCAATGAGAGAAGGTAAATATGTTTTTATGATTATTAAAATTTTGCTCTTGATAAGTCATAGTTAGTATTTATGAATAAAATCAAAATTAAATTATAAGATAATTTGTATTCATTCTTCAAAAGTGTTAAATCTTATGATAGTATGCATATCTCATCCTAATTAATTTTATATTTATCATTTTTAATCAATAGTTAATGACTTATTATGTTAAGATACATTTAATTATAATTGAATCATTACTTTGTTGACAATCAGTTTTTAATAAGCATCAAAATTGGATTAGTGTCTATTAGTCTACCGACTTCGAGAATAAACTATTAAAACCCTATTCAAAAAGGTTCTTCAATTCCCTCACTATTATAATTTGAATTTTAGTCATCTTTATCGTGAATATTTTCTTATCTATTCTATTTTAGGTAATTGTCAGAATTATAAAGAGAATAGTAAATTTTTTGTTGTTAAAAACTGCTTAGTTTTAAAATTTTGGGGGTATTAAATTATCCATAGTTTCTTTTATTCAAGCTGTCATCGGCTGCTGATATATTAGAATCGAAAGATTTTGTCAATTTGTTCCATCTTAATATTTATAGATTTTTGTAAGTTAATTATGAAAGTTTTTTGAATTATTAAGTTTTTCAAGGGGATGAAATATGAGCTTGAAAGTTTTTTAAATACAAATACATCCTTATAATTTGTTAAATCAAAGTAAGAATTTACTACTAAAGATGAAAAAAAATTATTAAGCCTATTTAAATATGGATTTAATATGTATTTAAATTTATGCCAACTGTATTTAGGGTTTTAGTGAAAAAAAGAACTGCTATCATTTTTGCTGATAAATTAAATTCTTTTTTCTGATTACAAATACTTATTATATTTGAATCAGAGTGTATTTATTAAAAACATAAAAACACAAATAAAGTAAACAATTTTAATAAATGGACTATCAAATTATCTCTAATTTTTAAATATTCTTGTCAAATTTAAATGAAAATAGTTTATAAACAATTAAATGCCATGTAATGATCTGAAATTGAAGAAGGAGCATCCAACCAATAGATATAAAACCATTATTTCAATCAACATATAATCACAATAGATTTTTAATGCTACTTATTGTGGAAAATGTAATTAATAAATTAAGATATTATTATTTTTAAGCATTACTTTAATAATATCAAGAAAATTGTACCTTGATGGTTACTTATATCAAAATAAGCCAGTTTTAGAAACCAAAAAATATTATGAAGCTAATTACATCATCAACTGATATTTTATAATCAGTTAAATTTTGTGGAAACATCAAATTCTAAATATGTTATCTTAAATGAGTTGCATTGAAGGTAAATAAATTTTACTGATAACTTAATAATTGCTTCATTAATTGACATGCTGAGTAGTTTGTTTAATATTTAACAGGAACATTTCAATTTAAATATTCGTAAAATTTATTATTTTTTAAATTATATAATATTTACAATTTTCAAAATCATAGATAGCAACAACTTCGATCAAAATAACTATAAATGAGAATGATGATAACCATTCTAAAATTAAAATTTTATTTGCAATTTTAAACCTAGCGCCCTTGATGAAAATGTTTTTTATAATAAAGAATACAATAAATCATTATAATTTATATTAAGATAAAACTATAATAGTTTTAGACTTTCATTCATCATATACATTAAAAACTGTAATAATTATATAATATTGTAGGAATACATTCGAAATTGGGAAATTAATTTAAATTAAATTAATTATAAATCAAAATCTTGGCAGTTAAAGTTGGCCAATTTAAATGATTTTGGGCTCATTCGATAGAGAATTCAAAATTAGCTGGACTTTATTATTGGCGGTGCTATTTTATTGCATCCCTGGAGCGAGATAACTCGACTTTAATGTGGGGGTATAATTTAATGAATTTAGAGATGTTTAATTAAAGTCGAGTTATCTCGCTCCAGGGATGCGATAAAATAGTACCGCCAATAATAAAGTCCAGCTAATTTTGAATTCTCTATCGAATGAGCCCAAGATCATTTAAATTGGCCAACTTTAACTGCCAAAATTTTGATTTATAATTAATTTAATTTAAATTAATTTCCCAATTTCGAATGTATTCCTACAATATAGTATATTAAGTTTGTACTAAGACTAATAAAATTCAGCAAAGCTTTACTTAATTGTTGATAAAGATAATAAAATAATTAAAACAAAAATTAATTTCATGAATTAATTTATGCGTACCAAATGCATGATTCATAATTTAACATAATAAATAAGTTAAATCTTCATGTGCTCATGATGAAATCACTCTATTAATTATATTTAAAGCTATGAATATCGAATAAGAAGGAAACAATTTATATTCAGATTTTTTATTAATTAAAATATTATATTATTTATTAAATTTATAAAGATTAGAATGAAATTGTATAAAAAATATATTAATTCACTAATATAAGCCTTTTAAATTTAGTGATTCGACGTTAAGAATAATAGTTTAAGCATATTACTTAGGATAATATTCAAATATCAGGTTATTCACAATTGAATAGAAGTTATGTTAAATCTCAATTAATTAAAATTTCAACAAATTATCCATACTATTATTCATATTTTTAAACGTGTTTATTGTGTCCAGAAACTTTGACTCATTCTTCTTCTCCACAATATTCAGTTGCTATCACTTCTGAGCTGTATCATAGCTCTCCATTTTTCAATTTAATCTGCTGTGGTTAGCTATACCTCTTTACTATGAAACATATCAAATATCTTACTAACAACAGGATGTTGCTGTTTATTAAAATTAAAAACATCATTTTTAAGAGGACATTAAGTATCTATGAATTAATTACAATAGTAAATTCGATGATCTTATCCATTTAACAAATATGATCATAGCATAAATTTAAGAGAATATGATTTAATGTTATGCTAATTTACTTAATTTTAACGATTTATACTGTTTTATTGTAGATTTAATTTCATACTGTTTTATTGTAGATCTAATTTAATATTCCAATATTATATATCATTATATTATAGTACAAGATTTATTTAAGATCCTAATATAAATTAAAAGCATAAATTCTAGAATAAAAAATTAATATATTAAACTTAAATTCAAACTACTTTTATTATACAAAAAACATATATTTTATAAAAACAACTAAATTGAGTTCTTAATTAGCTTAATAAGTATTCATTTTGTTACTGTTACTGATGTTATTTTGATGAACATCTTATTCTGCTTCTGCCATATCATCTTCTACTGTTTATGCTGCTTTAACCTATTTAAAATACAATAATTAGTTTTAATTTGTCATCTAAGTATAAATATATTTTGACTAAACTAAGAAAGGATTTATTTATTAAATATTAGCAAAATTAATAACAATTAAAGAGCACTTTTCAATGAAATACTTATGTTATAAGATAAAAATATTTTAATTACCCTAAATAATAAGTGAAACCTTAGCTCTTAGCATAATAATTTAATTATTCATTTATTTTTGTAAAGTCCTTAAATTTCAAATGCTACTTTGTGAAATAAAACATGGAGTCAGCTTGAATAAAATGTTGGTAAAGTCCAAAAAGCAATGTCTCCCTTTCTATTTTGACTCTCTGAATGTCACTTTATTATTTTTAAACTAATCTTTGTGTTACTGCTCTTTTGCTAAGCTTGCTCTGAAATTTCTCATACTCTTAAAATATGAAACTCACTTCCATGTGTTGCTAATTACACAACTGGTTTATCCTGGCTTGAATAGAATCCTATTTTGCTTTTTATGACTGTAGCTTGGTGTTATGCTCTGTAAATATCAAACAAAAAGCATGGAGAAGCTCATGATTAAATATTACGTTATTTAAAAAATTTTTGTTTTGCGCATTTATTCAAATAGTTGTACTTATTTAAGTTAAATATTCATCATCATCTTCTCATGAATTGAATCTAATGATTAGATAAACTTTTTATATGCCTTTAATCAAATAGTGAAAATAAATATTACTATATTCCTTCATGGAAACAATTAAGACTGCACCATTTAAAGTAGTTATTAGCAAATAAAATATTGATAGAACTAATAAAAATGCCAATAGCTCCTTGTTGAAGTTGACCTTACCAAGATAATTCTATTAAGCACGGATTAATCAGCGATTTAAGATTTTCTTAGATGCTAAACTAGAAAATATTCGCTCTTCTTATTTTCATTAATGTTATCTAACTTAAAGAATAATATTTTAATTCTAATAGCTTTTATTATATTTAAATTATTGATTAAAAACATATCAATTTGTTTAACTTCTTAATATATTGATAAGGCTTAAACCGAGTGATATTTGTTGCCAACTTCTCACATTAAAGAAAATTAATAAGGTTGAAGATGTAATACTTAGTCAATTAGGGTAGAAAATCTCACCATTTCTTTTCTAGTGGATAATCTATTTGCCATAGTATACACCAAGAAGTTAAATAAATTATTGATAGTTTAATTAATATTCAATGTTCTCATTTAAATATACATCTGCTTTTATAAGCTGCAATCAATAACACCTTTGATTCTATAATAAATGAAGTTGATATATATATATCAAGAATAAAAGTAGATAAATATATTTAAAGAAGACTATTTAATTAAAAATAAAATTACTTTATCTAATAATTTAAATAAAAATAAGTAATATTATTTCACATAGGTGCAATATGACCTTTTTAAATATATTAAAGATAATCTAATCTCGAAAAAAACTTAATATTAATATTTAAATAATGATATCTTTATACTCTTGACTATCTTATCCATATGTTAGGATGCATTTTGTTTATTGCCATCCTTAATATTGGCCTATCTTCTCTTAGTTTTATCTGTCAATTTTAATCTATTCAATTGGCTGATGTTGTGATTTATCAAGTTTTCTAACTTTTGTTTACATTAGCATCTTAATAAATATTTTTTTATGATAAACCCCATAGATTTGAAGACTTGGAAGCGCATGAAAGTAATTAAGTAAATTAAAATAATCAAGTAAATAAGTTATACCTATAAATATTAAATCATAAATAATTATTTTCTTATATTGAAATAAATTTCATCCCTATATTGTCAAACATGAACTACTTTCCATCAATTAACACGAATTTGATAGAGTTATTTTACGAATTGAATCTCTGTATTGTTTTGTTTAAATCCGATTCTGTGAATTATGGGAGGTCGTTAATACTTTACTTAGATTAATTTTGGTTTAACTATTATGGCATACTATTTGAATTGCTTAAAATATTAATTTAGTCAGCATTTTTTTTTAATTCAGCTTTTTCAATACAAGTTACTCTGTTTTTAATTTCTTTAATGCTGCTGCTTAAAATCTCAAAATTACTATTAAAGCGTTTTTAAAGGTCTGTACATAAAGTATTTACTTAATCCAAAACATTTTTGGAATTTAATGGCTAGACCTTTTATTTTTCTTCGTTTTCTTTTAATTGCGAAGTCATTTGATTTTTAAATATCTTTTACTACTCATTTAAGAGTTTGAATTAGTTTTAATTTTCCTCTATTAGTTGTTTCAAGCTTTAATAAAGTTAAGTAAATCTTTTAACCTAATTTGCTAAGGACTCCTATGTTGCAATTCCAATAGTTGGAGATAAGTCTTTTAAATCCTAAACAAGCACCTTAAACGCACATTAAATTTCGTGTTTTCCGTCTTAAATCATTTTTTATATAGTTTTAATATTGACCCCATCAAACTTTTCTTGTAGATTTGCTAATTATTCATTGCTAAGTTGGAATTTTTAGTTAAGCTTATCATTAAGTTATTCTTATAACATTTCTGGCATTTGAGCTATCAAATTCTCTCTAATTTCATTTAAAGCTTATTAAGTTAGCCCTTGAAATTAGTAATTTACGATTTCCTCTAATTAATTTAATTCAGGGAAAGTTGTATCGGACTTTGTTTGAAACTCTTCGGTGTCAGTCTTAAGCTGTTACGATTTTAATGATTATAAGCCAGAGTGAATTTACTATTCACTTTGTAGTAGTTCTTATGAATTATTACTTCCTTAATCACTGCTTATCGTAATGGGTTTTGGTTAATTTTTTTAATTGACTTTTAATTCTTACTAATTTTATAGTTATTTTGTAAGCCCCTATTTTCCAAGGAGTTGATCATTTACTATCACTTTTTCTCAAATTTAAGGTTGTTATGAGCCAGTTTCGATGATGCTGTAATTCATCTTTGTGAAATTTCTTTTGAAGTTGAACTTTTACATCTTTATACTTTTTCTTTCCTAATATACCTTACTATTTTAAATATTTCATAATCTTAGATCTCTATTCCTCTTGTTTTATTTCCTTAAGTTGATCATCATCGAAGAATTCAGCTGTGTAATCTGAAGGTTCCTAATCAGAATTTTTTGTTAAAGGGGTTTTGGCCTTTTGAGTTTTTTATGTGCTTAATTTTTTACTCATTCTAATTTTATATTTGTTTATAGCTTGACTTGCTTAAATAGTAATTGTAGTTGCTATATTTAGGGACTATTATTTTTAGCAGTCTATCCTTAAACTTGTAGTATTACAATCTAGAATCCTCTTCATTCGATCCATAGGGGGTTTGATATTTTATTACACAAATTACTATTATTAAGTTAGTTACTAAAATAGTCCATTAAAAATAATAAAAAGTCTAACAAACTATAACAACTATAACAAACTATAACAAACTCTTATATTATAAAATTTATTATTTAAAAAACTCTTAATTTAAACAATTTCTTTAAACTTTCTGATAAAGTCATTTAAATAAGACCACTCCTAATATTATTAATAATTACTATTAAAAAGACCATTTTTATAAATTACAGTTGTTCAGGCATATCAACTGGAAAAAAAAGGCACTTAAATAAATTGTTTAAATATATTATTGAAGATATTTTAAGCTTATTTCTTTAACTATTGATGAGCAATAAGCTAATTCTTATAAATATAAAGTTTTGATAAGTATATTTAAGTTATTTTAAACTACAATTATTAACTTATTATTTTTTTATAAGCTTATTAATTATTCTTGATTTATAAAGCTTTTTATTTATCAATTATATATAAACTTAATTATATTGATAAATTAAATGTATAAATTTTTATACTAGAGTTTGTTATAGTTTTAATGTGCTAGTTAAAAATTTTGAGCTAAATTAAGTTAGGCTAATCATTTCAAATCATAAAATCGTTGTTCTGCTATGAACCTTCTATCTTTTAAGGTTTACCTTCACCGTCTATTATCCCTTAGTCATGAAGTTGCATGACTAAATTCTTGTAGTTGATCAAGTCACCAATTTCATCTTTCATTTAATTTACTTCATCTTTGATTCTTTTATTTTCATCTAAATACTTTCTCTTTGATGGTAAATTTTAAATATCATTTCCTTTCATTTTCTTCATCGGGTTGCTGTCTTGATTTACGCTTGGCACTTTGCTTCATGAGATAAGCAGATCTACCCTTATGTACTATGAAATAATTAACAAAAAGTTTTAATTATCACTAAAATTGAGACTATTTTAGAGTGCATTTGCAAACTCTGGCTTCATATGAAGAATCATGTTTTATGATTAGTCTAGTTTTTCTCGTCGTTTTAACTTTGCATCTTATATCATTTATAGAACTCCCTCCTAGTCAAGAGACAGCAAAACATCACATAGCCATCTTTTATCAAGATGGAGCCAGTCACATTGACTTGGAAAATATTTAAGTAATTCAGGCCTGCCTTCTGTAAATGCTAAAAAGTCTTCTGAAGTCAGTCCTTCTATTTGAGGAACTGCTGAAAGCACAACACTATTCCGTTTTAAGTACTATAGTAATTAGATGAAAAAGTCTTACTTCTTTTTTTCCATCAATAATATCTCTGAAGAAGTATACATTTGTGCAATTTAATTTTGGTAGATAAGCCGCACATTCCTAAGTTAAGAAATTTGTATAACTCTTTCTTACTTCCTATTTTTTCTTTTAGTTAATGAATATTCACTTGTTGTAAATTGCTTTCCATATTTAATTATAGTTTTAATTTTTAATAGTTGCTATTTATAAGAGTAATTTAGAGAATTACCTTAATTTAAATAATTGAAAAATATCTTTAATTTGAGCTTTTATTTACTAAATAAAATAATTAACTCTAGAAGAGAATAATTCTAATTAAGACTTGAATAACTATAAATTTATAGGTTGAATAAATTTATGAAAAAGTCATTAAAATAGAAAGACATAAGATAATATTATTGTGAATTTGACTCTTCATTTGAAGAAGAATTAAAAGGTTCAAATTCAAGTTCACATATTTACAATGAAAACTTTGATTTAGACAACAGTACACTTTTTGAAACAAAACAATTAATAAAGTTGCCAAATAAATAAAGTTCCCTCATTTAAGTTTTTGAAGTCTAAAACTAAAGTATATAAGAACTTTAAAACTAAGTGTTGCTAAGAATAAGCTTAGATTGTCTAAAGTTTATTATATTCAACTCTAGAAATTAAGTAAAGTCTTTCATAATTCGATAAAATTATGAATAAATTGATTACTAAAAAGAA
>ARYC01009788.1:0-12447 GCA_000711775.1 Oxytricha trifallax | reverse complement strand
GCCAACAAGCAATGATACCTAACTGTTGAGGCACTCTAGCGCAGAAGCTTTGCTATAGCAGCATAATTCATTACTGGTTTGACTTAGTCTATATAAATACTTGTACCATACCTAAGCTTTAGCAGTAAATCTAAATATTACTTATCATAAATATACCCTAAATTTTGCTAATTTCTATTTCTCATTTTGCAATTTGACCTAATTTCTCTACTAACCCCAATAAGACCCCAACTATACCCTACAAATCAAAGCACTTATAAACCTCACTAAGGGGTTTTGGGGTTTTGAATGTAAGGGTATAATTTAATGAATTTAGTGGTGTTTAATTAAAGTCGAGTTATCTCGCTTCCTCGATCAGATAAAATAGTACCGCCCATAATAAAGTCCAGCTAATTTTGAATTCTCTATCGAATGAGCCCAAGATCGTTTAAATTGGCCAACTTTAACTGCCACGATTTTTATTTAATATTTATTTATTTTTAATTAATTTTCCAAATTCGAATGTATTCCTACAATATTATTTTTACATTACCCAAAGTTAGTAATCATTGTATCAATATTGTTTGATAATAATTCCTTCAATAAACACTAAGTTTATTTATATTTATTATGTTGCATTACTAGCCAGAAATCTTAATAATTAAATGGTTAGAATATATGGGGTATATTAAATTACTTAAAAAGCAGATGTTCTAATGGAAATTTTTACATAAGAATTCTATAAAAGGATTAACCCAATAAAAAAAAATAAATTATACTATGAAGTCCAATAAAAGCCCTTGTATTAAGGTTTAGATACTTATATGTTTGTTTTCAAAAATATCATATCTTTGAAAGAGCTCGAAAAGAATCGATCCTCAGAGAAAGTGGCAAAGATGGCTTACTATTAAGTAACTCATGAATTTATGACTCCAATTAATTCAATTTGGTCAATGTTCCAATTTTAATTCATAAAATATTTTTTTAAATTAAGGAGTTATTTTTAATGCTTCAGATATTGAGGAACAATATTTTAGATGATGAGAATTTTTACTTCATATAAGTAAGCTACTATGCAGCACATCAAATGCTTCGAACTATTACCGAATACTAGGGATTATAGCAATGTATGGATGGAAAAATTAAGCAACATAATTAGAAATTTGATCTATTTAATATGCTTAATGAAATTACAGAATTCAATTAATTCGAAGCAAATAAAAAAGGCCTGGACTTAATATTAGACTTAAGGAATCTGTATAACGATGAAATGGATCAATCTGAGTTCTTCATTTTTAATGATGCATAAATAATCAAGTAAATAGTATAAGTGCTGATATCTAATTCCGTTAAGTACATAATTAAGGAAGAATCATAGTAAAAGTATCCGAAGTTATAATAGATAAACCCTTACTTTCTTAAATCTATAATTAAAGCTTACATTTATATATGTTTAATAAGCTGTAATTACAACTAGAGGTTGAAGACAGTGGTCCAGGAATGAAGAGATTTAAAATAAACTTTTTAAGTTATTTGGAAATATTAGAATTAAGTAGTAAATCAACCAATTTGGCTCAGGTATAGGTTCAACTTATTGCAAGAAGCTGTGCTTGATCATAGGTGTTAAAATTAATTTTAAATCTAAGAGAGGAGAAGGAACAACCTTTGAAGTTACTCTAAACCCCGAACAAGAGCTGTTTGATAAATCTGCTTTACTTATTTATTCTATTGGTGAGGAATCCTTAAGTTTAACAAGAGCCCAACTTAAAAGATCAATGAAAGAAAAAATTGTACGAAATAGCTAATAGTTTGGCAATGAATACACAAAATCTGAGTAACGATAAACAGAAAATAGTGAGAAAAATTATAAAAGTCTAAGGAATAGGTAAACTTTTCAATTTCAAGCAACGAATACTTAGAGCTTAGACTATTCTGTTGACTTAAACATATCTAGCGACGCAATATTTTAAAGTGATGAGGTCGACAAACATGCTCTTTAAAACTAGCCTTTCTTTAAAAGTTTAATTGATATTCATCATCAAAGAATATATAATACTGCTTTACATTGTATAGATGAAGAAATAAAAGAATAAAGTTCTGGACCATCTTCAGGTTACTTGAGGACCATTGAAGATTATAAATTTTCGAGATCAGAAATATATCAAACAAGAGTCCATTTAAAGTTATAAACGCCAAGATCAATTTCATATCACAATTTACCCAAGATTTTAATTGTGGATGATGCAAACTTTAATGTTTACTCCTTAAAGACCATATTAGAAACATTCTTCCATGTGGAATCTGATTTCTCTTATTCAGGAAAAGATGTTATAAAAATGGTTACATGCAAGCACTAAAGATCATTAATTAATTCTACTTTTCAATAGTACAGACTCATCTTTATGGATTTAAATATGCCAGAGATGAATGGGTCTGAGGCAACTCAGCATCTTAAGGACATGGATTAAGAAGGAAAAATTGACTTAAAAGATACAAAATTTATTCTATACTCTTGCTTAAGCAATACAAGTGATTTGCAATCCTTAAGTGCTTAGTTTGATGATTTAGCAAATAAGCCTATTCAAATATCGAATTTAAGAGAAAAACTAGAGAAGTATGTAATCATATGATAGTATGGTAGGATTTCCAAATCATGGTAATTGAAATTTCACTTAGAAAAACTACTTTAATTAATAAGCTTAGCTTAAGCTTTACTTTAAAGATATAGTAAATTATAATTTATTTATGAATTACTTTAAATCAAACATGCATTCTATTTTATTAAGTAAACATGACACATTTTCTAAGTTAATATAATTTTGATAGGTTAATCCTTTCAGATACTTCTCTCTGATTTTTGATCTTCTTCCTCTAATCTCTCATGAATGATATGATTTATATTGAATGCATTTTCTACTTTGTCGCTCTTCTGAACATCCTCTATTGCGTCTGGGAGCTGCAATTCAAGCCACTTCCCTTGCTCCCACTAACTCAACTTACTTTACTCTATAGAATCTCTCATTTTCTGTCTCAATAAACTTTCTAAAGGGACTGTTCCTATAGTTGTAATCTTGCTTGATCTCAAGGCCACGCATGAAATAATCGAGCTTTTTGAAATAGATGATTTCTATGCCCAAGAAAATTATGTTGAAGAGAGCAAGTTAAAGTACAAAGAGTGCTACATACGCAAACTAGGATGTACAGTAGTCTCAAACCAACTCTTAAATGGTAAAATTTTAGTTTTTTCTCAATCTTATTTAATTAATACGTGTTTAAAGAATGCATAGTCTGAGAAATTTATCTAATCTATACTACACTCAAATTAAACCTAGTCTCAGTTTGGCTTATCAACTCTTTCATGGTTAAGTTTATCAAGTTAATAACTGCCATAGGAAAAATTGATTGAAGTTTTAAGATAAATAAGATAAGAAATGAATGCTTAAAATATTAATGACAAATAAATCTTCAAATTTATTGATAAAAATAGTACAGGTTTTTTTAAATTCACTGAATTTTCTGAGCAATTAAATAAGATAGTTTTGATTGTTTTTAATAATTAAAGTAAAAGTTTATAGAAAACTTTTAATTATTTTTTGAAAGTTTCTATTGCACAAAACCTAAAAGAAAAAATATTTGCATTTATGGATAGAAACTCATTAGGTCTTGTGAACCAATAAGACTTTGAAAAGTTCATTAGATATCAAGGGGACAGTAGCTCATAACATAACCAAACATAAAATACTCCAAAATAATAATATTAAGATTCCTTTTCAAATGAAGAAAGGACTATTGAGCAAATAAAAATGTATGCTTAACAATAAAATCTAGATTCAAATGATCTATTCAAATTGCTAGATTTAAATTTCGATATGAAATTTGTGAAAAAGATTTGCATAATTTTTTACAATAAGTTTTGAAAATTAAAGACGAAGTTCCATCAAGTTCAATTCAAAGAATGATTAAATTGATTAGTGCTAATAAAAGTGAAAGGCTTATTAAAGCTGACATTTTCAATTTAATTAATATACAGCCCTTTCAAAATCATACTTTAATATCTAAATTTTAACAATCAAAATCTGGTGTGGGGTTGAGGTCGTAGTCATAAATTAATTCAAAAGTATAACCCTGCATTTAACTTGAATTTAATTGGAGATTAAGTGCTGTTTAACAAATAAAAAACCATATTACATAAGGTAATTAAGATTTGAAGCTAGCCTTTGAAGACTTTAGTGAATACAAAAATTAGATAACCTATCATTAGTTCAAAAAGACGATAGAAAAAATAGATTTATTAAAAGGATTCAATTTAAGCATACAATTACTTTAAGAGCTGTTTGCTTTTTAAGACCCTCATAAATAAAGGATACTTGACTTTGCAAGATTTTAAAATAAATTTTGATATAAATAGAGAGGAGAATGTTGATTAAAGTTAGCAGATAAATTTTGAGAGCTTGAAGCATTAGATATAATCAGGATTTGCAGATATATACGCTGCATTAAAATTTTGTTATTTGCTAAATAAAGTAAACCAATAATTTAAATTTTTGAGTATTTTAATTATTATTATTTTCACATTCAATTACTTTAAATGTTTCAAATTAAACGCATTAGAGTCAAAATCTCCAAAACTTTAATTGAGAACTTCGCTTTCTAAAACAATTAGTCATTCTCTGTTTACCAATTAAAAATAATCAGACGAATAAAAACAAGCATTTGATCCATAGCAGAATATTAAACTAAGAATTTTAGAATTTAGTGAAAAGATTAAATTAAAATTAACTTTCGTTAGAGATATAAATCTACTTGTCTCATGCATTGACTTAGAAAAATCTTACTCATTTGAGAACCAAGTTTTTCATTTCCTTAAATTCAAGTCCAAATCCAACCCAGCCTGGTCTTCTATTAATCCATCTAGCATACACGTCTAAAAAGTGACCTCCTGGACAAAATTCCTCAATCATTTCGTAAATCTTTTTTGGCTTTTAAGACCCTAATCTTCTTAAATCAATGAAGGCATTCTTTATTTTTTAGAAATTGAATCTTGCTTCTAAATATGCCATGTCACCTTTCATGCCCACAATACATTCTTCTTTGTAATGCTGAAAAACTCTACCAAGTCCACTAATTAAATCTTCTCCATTATCTGATTTAAGCCAATTCACTGTTGTCACTATTTTGTATCCCCTTCCTTTTAAATAAGTTTAACATAACTTTTTCTTCGCATTAGTTGACCATAAAAATACGAAACCTCTATCTTGTACCATTTCTATGGGCACAGACATTATCTCTTCATCTGTCATTGTGTCGTATCCTAAGTTGAAACCTGTATCTGGATGGGGTGGGTCTGACATTATACATCAAATAGTTAGCCATTAAACTTTTGTTTTGCCCAATTTCTGAGATTAACCCATTCTTCCTTATCTCTTACATCAACTTAGAAAGCATCAATTTCTGCATCATTATGTCCTTTTTGTTTTTGATGAAAAACTAAGTCTGCTTTCCTAGTATATCTTTTAGAGCAGCTTCACATAAAAGGCTTCACAGATTTGATGATCTCAGATTATTTCTTGTGATGTTTGGCAACATGATGGTATACTGCACTTGGAGTGTCCCCTTTGTACTTTTCTTTGCATGATTTGTAGTGAGGGCACTTAATATTTGCCGTCTCTCCCTTGGTTGACCTTTTCTCTTTTTTTTATTTCTCTTTTATTTTGCCTGAGCTATTATCAATAATTATTATAAGTATTATTTCAAAGTCCCCCCCAATTTAAAAAATAAATTCTTACAATTTAAATATTCCTTCGAGATTCCGGAAAATAAATTCGGGGATTCCTGAAATTTGGTCGCAACTTTATTCTTATACTATGGGAGATTCCTTAAAAACTCTAGGTCGATTCCATGTTTATTTTTTTTAGTTTAATTAAAATATATAATATAAATAAATTCTAATTTTAATATAATTAAACATTTTAAACGAAAGAATCAATTAAAAGTTTTAAATTTAACCTTGGTTAATTAGTATTAATTGCATAAAAGACTTTAACCCTAACAACTAAAGATCAAAGTTATTGAAAAAAAACTAGTGAAAAATTTGAGAATAATGAAATTTTAATAATCATAAATCTTTGAAAAGTAAAAGAACAAAGAAAAGTAAAATCTAATTTTCTAATTTTTATATTCTGTATATTTATAAAAAATTAAAATTAAACCTAATAGATTAAAAATATTAAGTTAATTAAGTTCTTCTAATTAATTTCTTATAATTATTAGTTAGTTGAAATTAAGTCGAAGAATTAGTTCAGAATATAAACTTAATCATAATTAAATTCAATACTCTAATAAATGAAGTGCAGCGGAAGCAAATTTTAAGCAGCTATAAAAGCAGTGCTTAATCCATGTGAAATCTTTTGATTAGATTGAATTCATTAAATAGCAAATATATTCCTCTCTAGAGAAAGAATCTGTAGATTAAATTGAGTTTTTCTTGATAATTGCAAAGACTTTTTCTACAGGAGCTAGATTGAACTAATAAGGACCGAGATACATGACTGTGAGATTGTACAGCCTGAACTTTTACAAAACAATCACACTTTTGTGAAATGTTGCATTATCCAAAATTAGAATTACTTTTTCCCTCCAATTAGGAGTTTCATTGTCGAGGTATTGGATTAACTAGAGGATGAAGAATATAAAAGTTGAACTATTATTTTTTCCAACATTTATACTATATGCTAATTCAGCCATCGCTGAATGCAGCAGCTATTATGTTGACATTGAACATTCTAAGCAATTTGTCATTATAGTTTCTTACTCCTTTTAAGCTCCAAGATTTCTTAGGTATGACTAATTTTGCAAGCTACTTTCATCTATGTTTATTAGTAATTTCCCTTAACTCATTGAGTCAATATAATGCATTGCTGCAAGTTGTCTCTATTATTTGCATTCAGGATTATTCGCTCTCACATCAATTTAGTAAACTTTCTTAAATCGCATTCCAAATTCATTTTTTAAGATTTTCGTATAATTGATGAAGACACTGAGACTTAATATCTTAAGCTTAGCGTTTCTTGAACTTACTTAATTGATTTAATCTAAGATTTATTTTTTTTAGCTTTTTCTATAAACCATTTAACATGTTTAATTAATTTCTATCTTTTATACAACTTTGTATGGCTTTCTTATTCTGGTTTTAAACTTTAAGCTGTGATTATTTTATTTAGTTTAAACATACTAATTTTAAATCTTTGCGTCAATTATGCTTTTGAACATCCCTGATTTAAGTAAAGTTCTTTTATTAATTTGTCTTAATTGACTCTTTTAGTTTGTTTTTTATTACTTTTAGTCCAGATTTTCTAAATAAAATTTATAAATAATTGCTAGATGTAAGAATAAATTTAACTATTACCTTCTTGCGAGCACGATTTGTTGAGTTTCTAATTGACCCTAGCTTTTATTGGCATCATTATTTATTTTTGAAATTCAAATTTATTCATATTTTTATTATAAAGTGACCTTTTTTTCTTTTAGTTTTAAAATCTTCTCTTAGTAATCAGTAATTAAATCTAATGTTAAAGCAACTTTTGTCAAGTTATCATTAGTAGGCTAACTAAGCATTCTTTTTGGGTCCAGTATTAATGAGGTTTATAAAATATTGTTCACATTTTTTTAATTTTTTTGTTCAAGATTAGAAATTCCTGAATGTGATAGTTTAATTAAGTTTTTGCTAATCGAGGTTTCTTAGCCATTAATTACTAAAGTAGAAGTCTTACATATAATCTTCCTCTTAAGATGAATCTTCACTGGCAAAGTCTCGTACTATGAGGCGTCCATTTCATCCTAATTGATATCGATTGTTTAATTCTCTATAAAATTTTCTAATGTCTAACTGTCTTAGTTTTGGCTTTAAACTTTAATCCATCTGTCTTGTTATAGTTTTTTAATTTTGCAGCAAAGTGATTTCTCTATAGAAGAATCAATTGTTTTCAAAAATACTTACATATTTGATTAAAATTAATAATTTATAATTATTTAATTAATCTACTAATTAATAAGCTTGTCCTTTTTAGATTAATTGTATTCTAACTTGTTTTGGAAAAAAACTAAATGGAAAATAATCTTTAGGCAATTCATGTAAGTTAAGTCTAATGAAAGATTGGAAATAAGAAAGAATTATATGACTTTTTAACTCAGGAGGGAGGGGCTTATCTACCTAAGATAAATTGCTCAAATATATACTTTTTTAAAAGCATCTTAAGAGGGGAAAAAGAGGTAAGATTCTAGTTAATAATTTTGGATAGTATCTAAAACGATGTGATGTCATTGTATCTGCTGTTCCTTAAATAGAGGGACTTACAGCAGACGACTTTTTTTAATACGCAGAGAATAAGCCATCATTGCTAAAGTTTTTGCCAGATCAATGTGATTGGCTCCACTTGGATAAAAAGTGGATTACAGATGTACTGCTTTCACTCGATCCAGATGGAGTGAATGAAATGATACAAAATGCAAAATAACAAAGAAGAATTAGACTAGATAGCTCCTAAAATAGCATAGTGCATATGAAGCCTCAGTTTGCAGAAGCCCTAAACAACTGCATAACATTTAGCTGTAAGCATTTGATTGAATAATCGTTGTACTAGTGAATAAAGGAAGGTCTGCACATTTATTAAAGTAAAGCACCAAAAGAAAATCAAGGCCATCAGAATAAGAGGAGTCTAAACAAAATTTACCCTCATAATCATAATCCAAACACAAGATTATGGACTAAAATAAAAGGTTAGGGACGAAATGAACTAGATGAAAAATTAAATTGACGACCTCATCAATTATAAGTAGCTTGTGATGCACCTTCATGAAGGAGGCGTCATTGACTAGGAGGGGAATCAAAACCCCAAAACCCCTTAGTGAGGTTTATAAGTGCTTTGATTTGTAGGGTATAGTTGGTTTTATTAGGGTTAGTAGAGAAATTAGGCTAGTTTGCAAAATGAGAAATAGAAATTAGCGATTTTGGGGTCTATTTATGATGAGTAATATTTAGATTTACTGCTTAAGCTTAGGTATGGTGCGAGTATTAATTTAGACTAACTCAAACCAGTTATGAATTATGCTGCTATAGCTAAGCTCCTGCGCAAGAGTGCCTCAACAGTTAGGTATCATTGCTTGTTAGCTGTTTAGCATTTCAATTCTGGTTCTTGATAACATCCTGTAAGAAAATAAAAGTTCTCTTAGCACCATATTGAATATCTCTGCGATTCTAAGACTCTTAAGTATTGGGCACATTTCCCACTTGACTAGCGAGCTGTGATGTTTCATCGCAAGTTTCCTGACATGCGTATCTCACCATAGGCTATCGCAAATATTTATTGAAGGAATGGTATTACCTTCAAGACTGTCATAGAGTGAAGAGAGTGATTGACTTTACTCTGCCATTTTATAGTAATAATTTAAACTATATATATGATTAAATGCAGAGGTCTGTTGATAATAACATTAAGTTCATACACGCTGATGAAGCTGTGTTTACGTTCAACACCTTTATTAATAAGTCTTGGTACAAGAAGTACGATAATATAGAAGTGTATGACTAAAAGGTTAAGGTTGTCACTCACGCAATTTTGGCTGGTATCAGTGAATATTCAGGCTTAGAAACTTATGTTATTCATCCTCGCTATTAAGCGAGAGCAGTATATAGAGTTCTTACATAAGCTAAGAGATAAGTACAACGATCAAGAGATCATCCTGTTTGTTGATAACCTCTCAGTTCATAAGACTAAGGAATCTAAGAAAGCTTTTGAAGAGTTAAAGATAACTCTTGTGTATAACGTTCCTTACAGTCCTCAATTTAATGGAATCGAATTCTATTGGAGTTAGATTAAGACTCACTACAAGAAACTCTTGCTTTATCGCCTAATGCATGATCTACCAATCGACACAGTAGACTTAATACAGAGTAGTTGCAGGAGAGTGGGTAAATACTAGACTACGATATGTGCAAGGAAAGGAAGAATGAATGTTTATTAATAAGTGTTAGATTTAAATGAATGAATTATTACATATCAAACGAACTCTTAAATTGATTCGGCTTCTCTTTCTTTTCTTCCTCTGGTGCTTTACTAGGACTCATGTTTCTTCTTTTTGTACCAGCACCAGCATCTATGTTCATTTCATCAGGCTTTTAAACTTCATTATAAAGTTTCTTGCTAACTTAATGAATGGTTTGAGACTTTCTCTCTCTGTGAACCTTTGTATTCTCTTTCATTAGAAATATGCCAGTTCCAGGTTTCTCTAAAAAGTTATAAATCAAAGCTTACTAGAGAGATAAGGATGCTTCTTAAGCTCTGCTAGCCACGTCTCGCTTATTAGTATTCCTTGCTTCTTTTAATCTTCAGGATAAATAGAGTACGTTTCTTATGAGCTTCTTCTATAATTTCTCTCAAATAATCCTCTTTGATTGTACCAAGAACACCAAAGAAGAAATTTCTTTCAGGCAATTTATTTGAGAGTTACTTCTTGCTAGGACGGTAAATAACCACTTCATCATCTTTCATTGCATCCTCGTAAGATTTGTGACTGAAATCTCTGGGTAGTTAGGTATTTCAATCAGTTTGATTTCTTTGTTTTTAAATGCTTTCTTCTCCTCGCAGAGTATTGCTTTTAAGAATGATATTTTAGTACCTTCCATCGTTGGAAGGAATAGACCAGCTGTATACATCGTTGATTAACATCAATTTATTTTACCATGCTAAGTAAGGTATCGATAGAGATCCTCCTTGCTTCTGAATCTTGATATCATTTCTTGAGCCTCAACCCTTTTCATTTGTTCATTGAATGATTCCATCTTTGTTCCTCTTCCTATTAATGAATTTCAAGTTTTAATTTATAGACTTCTGGATCCTTTCCTTTAAAATCTTACTATTAAATGTGGGCATCTTATAGGAGGTCAACCCTGTAAAGATACGTGGAGAAGGTTCGCAGAAGCTGTAACAAACTTCAGAGATGGAGCTCCATTTTTATCAATTTAGTTCCATTAAATTAGTACTAAATTTGTTTAAATTTAATTAGTACCGGTACTAAATTCGTTTAAGTTTAATTGGTACCAATTTAATAGTACCAAAACTTAATTTGTACCTAGTTTTAATCCAGTGAGGTTTTAATGGAAAAGTTCCAATCTGGTTCTAAACTTAATTGGTACCAGTACCAACCTGAACTTTATCTGAGTTGGTACCAGAATCAAAATTATTAAGTGCATAATTACAAAAATTATAGTTATAAACTGAGTATAAATATGAAGTCTTAGAGCTGAGATCAAACCATCATTAATTCTGTAGCAACTCCTATATAGTCCAGCTATAGCTATAGAGGTTTAAGAGCTTTATAATAGAAATTTAAATTTGAATTTAAACATGGCGGTCAACTTAAATCGTAGAGCGGCACTTTTTGGAGCAGGTCAATCAATGCTTAACTTTGGTTCAACCTAGAAACAAGAAGTTATATATATTGAGAGGGAGGCAGAGCTAAGAGCTCTTGAATTTGAAGCACAGGTTTTTATTATATAGGTTTAAAACATGAGCCAGAAAGCTGAAATAGAAGTTTAAACATTAATAAAAGATGTTGAGGAAGAAAAGGAACAGCTTCAGATTTAAAGGATTAAAACTTTTGAATGCTAAGACTGCTAAAATTTTTTCTCTACTGATTCCAGTTCGAAGAGACATATGAAAGAGGTTCACTCTGGAAAGCTAAGGTGTATTTTAAGCATGATAAGGTCGATGGCAGGTACTAGTGCACGACTTGTGAGAAGTCTTATACTCACTCAGCTAAAGTTAAGAAACATATGCAGTAGCATCACCTAAGTGAGTTCTTGATTTAAGATAAAGAGACTTAGAAATTAGTGCCCGCTAAAAGAAAATCTATTAATCTTGAGACTTAAAAAGAACAACAGGAGAAGCTCAAGAGGCAGAAGCGAATAGAATTAATGAATCAACCTGCTGGTAATGTCTTTTTAGCATGCTTTTAAGAGAGAGCCATGTATATTCCTGCACTAAATGCAGAAGACCTTAGCAGTTGTATTGAAAACTACTTACATTTAAACGCACCTGCTAAAGCAAAACTCATAGTGGTTGATGACTATCCCTACAAGGTATATCCTTTCAGCTATCTCCTTAAAAACGAGCAGTATCAAAATGAGTTTGCTAACGAATATATTGTACTTAGAGAGGCTTAGAAATAAGATTGCAAGAATTTGCTCAAGCTAGATGGTGTTATTTTAGGGTTTGGTTTCATCGCGCTAAGGCTAAAAAAGTTTGAAATGACTCTCCGAGATTATCTATATTAAAACAGATACCCAGATGACTTGAATGATATTCTATCTAATATGATAAAGGGTGTTTAGGAACTTCACGAGCTTGGATACGTTCATAGAGATTTGAAGCCTGAAAATGTTATGCTAAACCTTTGCCCTTTAGAAGTAGT
>ARYC01009787.1:0-16929 GCA_000711775.1 Oxytricha trifallax | reverse complement strand
CAACTTTGACCAGTCTAGCTTTGAGATTTAAATATAAGTTAAGTAGGAGGTTATCAAAGAAGCTATGCAAATTGAGGAAGAGTTTAAACAACCGCCATAGAGCATTAATAAATACCAGCCAAAGTTGACTATTAATGCAAAGAATGCAAAAAAGCTTTCCCTTACAAGTCAACTTATAAGAAACACTTGAGAGATATACACAACGATATGCCAAGGTTTTATCTCAAGCATTTAAAGAAAGATGGGAAGTATGTCTGTGAGTTCTGTGAGAAGCCATATTCTCATACTAGAGACCTCAAAGTGCACTTGAAGAAAAAGCACAATTAAAGTTTTGTCTTTATTCATGAACCTACAGGGAATAGATTCCTCTAAAAGAGGAGATCAAGAAACCCAGTGGAGTCTCTTCGAGTTGAAGTCTAGAAGTAAGTTAAAATGAAGAAAGCAGTCAAGAACTTTCGAGTCTCTGAGATCAATAAAATCATGGTTCAAATAGAGGCAATGAAGATTCCTATATTAAAAATTATTGACTTAGATTTTTGCCTTGAAAGCTATCTCACTCTTGAAGATAAAATAGAGAAGAGAGTCATTACTGATGACTAATATGCTTATAAGATATATCCTTTCAATTACTTCCTTGCTGATGACAAGTTCCAAATGGAATTTGCTAATGAGTATTATGCTCTTTAAAAGGCAAATTTAAATTAGTGCAGGCATATCATCTAGCTTGATGCTATTTTACTTGGTAAAGATCATGTAGCCTTCAGGCTTCCTTTACTTGAAATGACTTACAGAGAATTTTTATTTGACAATAGATGTCAGAGATAAATTAGCTAGATAGTATAGCAGATAGTTGAAGGAATTGAAGAGCTTCACAAGCTAGGTTATGTTCATAGAGACTTAAAGCCAGAGAACATCATGATGAACTTTCAGCCTCTTAGAGTTTATATTATTGACTTCAACAGAGCTCAAAGAGTGCAAGCCTCTGCATAAGGAAATGTATACGGCACTCCTGGATATTTCCCAGAGAGAGAGGATTGGAGAGATGGAGACACTTAATGGGATATCTGGGCTCTAGCAGTAATAATAATAGAGAGCGACATGCCAAGAAACGATTACTTTAGCTGCAGGGGTGAGAGAGATTCTAAGCAAAGAATCAAACAATATCTCGATAAAAATAAAATAAATGGAGGTCTCAGAGAACTTGCATACTCAACTATTATCAAGCCAAGCTAAGAGAATTAACAAACAATAGAAACAATCAAACATCAACTTAGAAAGATAAAATTCAGAGAACTGCCACATGACTCTAAGCTTATGTTTGTGTGAAATATTTTAAAAACTCGCTTGTTATACTCACTTAAAATACTAATATTTAAACATTAAACCCCTACATAAACCCTTATAAAACCCTAATAAAGTATGCACTAATAGTCTACTTTTATCAATCAAAAACTCAATCAAACTACTGAAAGGGTTTTGGGGTTTTGATTATACTAGTTTTATTTTATTTTTAATTTAAAATTTTTATGTTAAACTAACTACTTTATAATTAAATTGTTAAATCAATCAAGCAAATATCTTTGGAGGTTTATAATTAATTTAAGAAATTGAGCTATATTAAGTTCTGATTATGATTAAAAATTAAATTACTAAATAATTGATATTTTAGATAACATCAGGACAGAGTGGAAGTTGCTCAACATTGACAACAACTTAAGTCAGACTTTTATTTTCCAGTTCATCTTCAACTCAAACCCTTACTGGTAAATTGACCCAGCTCAGAAACCCATTTTATAAACAAATTTCATTTATAAAAATACAAGTTATGAACTAACTATTAAGGAATAGTTCAAATTAAAAAAAATAAACTAATTTTCGAAAATACCTCTGAATATTCAAGTTGGATATTATCAGGGATGCACAGGCTCAGCTTTAAATCCCTAAGTTATATAGTTTATTACCTTTTATTTATAAAGAATATTTTATATAATTTATAATATAAATTTTCACCTTTTCTGCAAATACTATAAGTACTTTGGCTTTATCTTCAAGTTCTAAACTTTTATAAAGTTTATTATGTTTTATTTACTTTTAAATTTAAAGAAATTAACCTTAAAAAATTGTACATAAAAAATATATCTCATTTTACTACAATTGGTTAATAAGGAGCAACTCTAACTGTCAAATTTAATCCTAAATCTGTGCTAAAACCAGTAGGTAGAATTGAACTCAAAGTCCCACTTTGGTACTCAAATAGTGAAAACAAGTTATTTTATTTTATGAAAATTTTTTAAATAATAGTGGAGGATCAAGTTCAATCTATGTTCTAGATAGATTCTCGGTTGTTTCAGGATCTAGTTCAGGTATTACAGTTTCTAATTCAGGGTTCTCTCTGTCTTCTGGAACCTACTCATTCGACTTTTCGATAAATTCAGGGGTTGAGATTACATCTACCACTTAACTGACATTTACATTCACGAATTTTAAGAATCCGATCTCCAGTGATCCATTAACTGGGTTCTTTTTATATACCGAAGACATTAATGGTTGATTACAAAAATTGATAGAATTTTGTTTGAAGTTAAGCATTTAAAGTAAATTAAGAGAAATTAATGGCAATATCATAGATGAAACAGGGAATACTTCACTAAGTGGAGTTACCAGCCCAGCTTCCATTACTTCAATGTCTGGAACATTCTTGCAAGGAAGCACAATTATTACAAATGTAGGTAAAAATGGCACTGATCTTAAAATCAACTTTATTGTAAATGTACTTCTTATATCTTATTTAATATTAAGGACCTATTGCCTATTCGATAATAGGTACTTTAAATAATGTTCCTCTTCAATCTGGGTGCTACCTCAAAATTACTCTACCAGACTAGATTAGAATAGATGTGGATGAAAGTGTAGTGTCATTCACTGGAACTGGATTTATGTCAGGAACAAGCTCAATAGCAAAAATATAGAATACACTCATTTTAATAAAAGCAAATAAAGCATATAATTTTAATAAATAGCATTGGATAACTTTGCTAAATCAGGATATGGAACTGGATCAAATACATTGACGATGAAAGGTTGCTAAGTAGCTTCCTAATTAGGCAAAACTTTGTAAGATGGTTCAGTTCAGGTATCAAGATTTGTATCAACTACTGAAGTGTAATCGATTTAAGCCATCCAAATTCAAGTTGCTAAAGATGCAGATATGACTACTATTATTGCTTCAGGCTCATTCACACCTTCGATTACTATGGTATCTAACTCCCTTTCAACATCAGATATGACTTTTAGTTCTTAGTCAAGTACAAATATCGTCCAATAAAACTCTGATTATACAATCACATTCAAGCCAATAAGCGGTTTGACAAGTACTTCATACCTCGAAATTGATTTACCTACTGGCATTATTTTGGCTACTTCTGGTGTTTCATGTTCTGTCAAGAGTGCAACAAACATTTAGCTAAAATAGCATAATAATCGTGAATTAAATCAATTAATAAAGATTTCTTTATCATCTATATTTATATTAATTTCATTCTATTTTGAGTTACTCTACCGCATTTTAGCTGTATTGCGGTTGAGTACATTAACTTTATTGATTAAAAATAAATTAAATTTAAATGCTTCAAATAAATAAGTAATTTAGTTTATAGGAAAAGTAATATATAATTTAAAATTAATAAACAAATGTCATCAATAAATAATTTTTACAATTTCAAACTTAATCCCAATAGGAAAAGTTGTTAAATATAGCATCATTTTAAGATTATTCTCATTTTTTTATATTATATTTATTATATATTACTTTTCCTATAAACTAAATTACTTATCTATTTGAAGCATTTAAATTTAATTTATTTTCAATCAATATAGTTAAGATACTCAACCCGAAATACAGCTAAATGCGGTAGAGTACATCAAAATAGAATAAAATTAATATAAATATAGATGATAAAGAAATCTTTATTAATTGATTTAATTCACGATTATTATGCTATTTTAGCTAATTCTTTCTACTTCATCTTGTACCATCAGCAGCAGAACTCTAAAAATCTCAAGCATGTTTAATGATGTTAGTTCTTTTGGCTATGATTTTACAACTTATACATCCCCTCTGATTACCATAGTAATAGCCATAGTAGGTTCATAAAATCCTTACTCTGTGGTAAACGCTGGGGCATTTTCAATTAGAAGCTACAATTTAATATCTACTTCGCCAAAGTTAGTAGACACAGGCACTAAATCAACTTCATTTTTACCAACAGCAAGCACATTTACATCAATGACTAGTGTCGTTGATTCAACAAGTAAAGTAACTTACTCATAGACAGGGGAGTACACATTTACTTTAGTTTTATCGAAGGCTTTTAATAGTGGATCATATTTGAAAATAACTCCACCAAGTTAAGTTGGGTAGAGCACAAGTTCACCAACTTGTAAATAAGGATCTACATCTGGAGGTTCAGATACAACGTTCTTTATATATACCTAAAAGAATCATTACATTTACAACTAAATGTATATTCTCTTCATGCTAGTTCTCTAGTGGAGTCTTACAGATGCAAATCACAACGAATAACGCTGCAGGAAACACAGTCATATTCAAAGTGACAGGTTTCAGGAATCCAAGAACAACCTTAAAATCTTCAGCTTTCTCACTTGGCACTTTCGATTCCTCCAGCAACGCTATAGAAACAGGAAGTGATTTCTTCTTGACAATGGATACGGCAGGAACGATGCCTGGTTTCACAATAGCTGTGGCAAACACTACAAATGGTGCTTCTACAACTTACACAGTTAAGTTTTCTTCTACATCTACAACTAATCTGGTACCATTCGCCAACGGAGATATAATCTCAATGACCTTCCCAGAATTATCTCAATCATAAAGCTTTGAATGTTTTATTTCAGGCATTATACTTTCACCTTTTTATATATACTTTAATTTCCCAGCATAAGTAAAACTATCCTCTGTAACTGCTAATTCTTGCGGAAATGCTTAAGCATGTTCAGTATCTGGTTAAACTTTGTCAGTTACAGTTTCTTAGTCAAGCAGCGTTTCATTCACTTATGAATTTACCATTCCAAAAGTGGTCAATCCACCAAGCATGAGACCATCATCAACTTTCAGCAATATTCAATGTAATTTTAGAGATAGCACCACTGCCACTATCTATAAACTTATGGAGATAGATTCAGTCAATTTATATGAAAAATTTGATTTCAAATTTTGAATTAAAAGCATTTTAAAGATAAAAATAGTTTAAGGTTTCTGCACTTAGTTCTTCAAGTGTAGTGGTTACAAATATAAACCCTGCAAACATCCTAAAATACTCAATTTTAATTAAGATATAATTTTTTTACAAATGCTTTTGCAATATAAATACTCAATAGCTCAAAACACCAATGTGTTGCTAGCACCTGCTATCTATACATTTACAATGACTCCCAGTAATTTTATTAGCAGTACTGGAAGTTTGAAACTCACTTGGCCTTCTATTGTAACTATTTATAGCAATGTCACTGCTACAATTACTACAGCAATATTTAATCTTAAAATCGAACTTTTCTTTTGAGAAACACTCTTTCTGTATTTCTACATATAAATAAATAAATTTGTTTGTTACAGATAAATCCTACACTTCATCCTTTACAGTGAACACAAACACAAGAGAAATCCTTTTTAAGAGCATTTTCCCCTCAAATTTCTTGTAAACCATAACAATTTAGCTGAGTCCTGTAACTAACCCCAAGGACCCCCGTAGTACAGGAGCATTCAAGATTAACACTTATGATGATGCCAATTAGCAATATGCAATAGATTTGATTGGAGATAAAATTCTGTACCCTACTTACGCTTGTGATTTCCCATGTGCTACTTGTAGTTCTACCAATAAAATTAGGTAGTTTAATTAAAAACAAATAAGAAACATATAAAAATTGAATAAAACTGACTGTTATTCATGCTGGAGTGATTTAGGGTAGCCATTTTTACACAAAACAACTTTTAATGCTAAGTAATATGGTACTTGTCTCGCTTCATGCCCAGCAGGTTTTACTAACAACGGAGCTATTGACAAGAGTTGCACTGCTTTTAAATAATAATGATTTATAAGGCTATGCAAACATTTCTTTTATACTATTTCATGTTAATGTTAATAGCTTGTGATACATCTTGTGCTACTTGTGTATAAAATAATGCAGTAGGCGATAAATTCAAATGTTTGACATGTAGTTCTCTCTTCCCTTATAGATCTTATATTATCAGTAATAATATCCTCATATCCAAATCGAATCCTCTTCAATCTACAGAGGATATATAACAATATCAAGTTTATAATTAATTAAGATCTTCAGAAGATTAGAAATGTCTGACTTAATGCACAGGTGGCTACTATTCCATTGATGCAAGAACTTGTGGAGTCTGCAAATCACCCTGTCAAACATGCTCAGGTACAGCTTCATTTTGCACAAGCTGTAGAGCAACTAATGGTTTATCCCCATTTGTGCTGTAATATCCACATATATTATGTTATTTTTATGCTTGATGGCACATGTATAGCAGCATGTCCCACTGGATACACTGGAATTGGAGATAAGTGCATGAAGTGTCAAGCTCCATGTGTCACTTGTGCTGGAGCAGTAGATAAATGTTTGAGCTGCAATATAACTACACCAGCTAAATTCTTCTATAGTTATTAGTGCTATACTAATTGCCCAGAAGGTACCACTACTAATGCCGTGAAAAATATAATATTGCAATAATAAAATCTTAAGCGTACTAAGAATATACATCTTAAGTTATACATGCGATGGATGTAAAGCTGGGTGTTCAATTTGTGATGAATTTGACCAAGCTACATGCATGAAGTGTACAACTGGTTTACTTCTTTATGAGGGGTAGTGTGTTGCTTCATGCCAAAAGTAGTATTTGTATAATTCACGTGTATTTTTTTGTTATACTTCTTATTATTTCATGCCCGTCAGGTTATTAAGTTAACTTTTTGGAAACTGGCTGTGAATAAATACCTTCATATTTAGTAGATTTCCCCACACTTTACTTCAAATCATAAATACATGCATTATAATCTAACAATTATAATATGATAAATTACAAAAAAATGCTAATATAACTTCCCATTCCTGATTATTTGCTTATTAATGATTGTGGTTGTTTTTATTGGTTTTATAAGAGAAAAGAAATCATTGATTATTACAAACATAATTTCAATTTGTGGGCCAGTGGAATTCGTAGCATTTTTGGCTTTAACAGGACTCTCATTTATTTTTAGTACTTGGAGATATGCTGCTCTGGCTATAGCTGCAGTCATGATTTATATTGCTCTTAATGTAGCTTATGCTATGTAAACTCATTTAAAGTGGAGGTTATGTACTTATTTTTCATGATCAAGCATTCTTTTTTAATCAAAAAATCTAACTAACTAAGAATGGAAATTAAATAATCCCCCAGGTTTACTTTGCTTTAATAGTAGCGAAATACGATTTGGAATTCAAACGTTGGACGACAAGGTTTCCAAAGAGCTACACAGCTATTTTAGCACTCTCTGGAATATTTTCCTTCAAATTGCTGAAAATGTACTATTCTTACTTCTTTGGATACGACGTGCACAAAGCCAACTTTTCAAATAAAATGCAGTTCTAAAAGAGCATGATTGCCTTTACAGTGGTTCACATGTTCTTAACAAATGGGCTTGTACTTGTGTTTGATATTAGTGGATTACTTAAATATGAAAGTGGCACTCAATTCTACTATATTATGATTGAAACTGCAATGATTTCAATAGTCATGATCATTTTATACAATTCGTTATACCATAGATTTTTTGCCATCTCTATTTATGATTCTAACCTTATTATTTTACATTGATCATTCTTGAACTTATAGAATTAATAAAACTGAAGGAATACTTGAAAGACGGCCCTGCCTATCAGCAAGTTTACTCCGACTCAGTAATGAACGCCTCAGACATGGACGACCAAAGTTACGACAAAAAGATGCGTGAAGACATGCTCAAAAATATCATGGGCAAAGTCAAAGCCAATTAAGATCTGTTCTTAAATAACAAACTCGATCAATTATTCTCAACATTTGGAAATCGTAGATGCAAGTCTATGACCCTTTTTGAGAATGATAGGGAGGCAGATCCTAGAATGACCTAGTCTGAACCACAAAGCCCAACTGGGGAGGTGGATTTTGATAAAGATAAGTATATGAATGAGAGATATGGTGATAATGTATATGCTGAATCATAGCCTCCAAATCCAATATTTAAATGGAAATTTTATCAAGTTTTTTTTGCCTTTGCATTTTGATGTATTTACAGCAAATAATATGATTGATAATTCCACTTGGTAATATAGGCAAGAGTTTCAATGATGCTGACACTTAAGTCAGATCCAGTGATATGGATAAGATTCTTGCTAGAAAAGGTGGGGATTTCGTTAACTTTGAAAACAACGAATCAACACGTAGAAAAGACAAGAAAAACAAACGCAGAGGTAGGAAAAATCAGTATTACACCTAGATTGATGCTGAAGATGATGAGGAAGTTGATAACAATGATGGTTTAGACGGCGATGATGATCTTGATATCATCAAGGAAGAAGACGAACAGGAGTAAATCAGACTGAAAGAAGAGAAGAAACGTCTGAAAGATGAGGAAGAAAGAAAGCGTAAAGAGCAGGAAGAACAGGAGGAAAGAGTCAAATAACAAGAACAAATCATGAAAGAATAAGAGGAAAAAGCTCAAAGAGAGAAGCAAGAACGAGAAGAGCAAGAGAGAATAGCTGAATAGAAACGTATTGAAGAGTAAAATGCGAAGGAAGAACAGGAGAAAGCTTAGAAACTCGAGGAGGAAAGGCTGATTAGAGAACAGGAAGAGCTTGAGAAGAAGAAACAAGAGGAATTGGCAAAGCAATAGCTCGATCAACAATAGGAAATGTTTGAGATTGAAGATGCTGGCAAAGGTGACCAGGGAATGATGCCGAATAAACTATCTAGTCATGTGCCGCTAGAAGCTGAGCCAGTACATAATATACCTGAGAACATTAGTGATCTGTAGTCTGATAAAGCTGGCATCCACAAGGATGTGCTTATTGAAGATTTTTGTAATAAAATTAGTTTTAGTTAATTAATGAACTATTTCTCATTGTATGTCTATCTGATATACATATATTTTGTTAAGACTCTCTTAATGACTTTTCAAAGAGAATGAATCAGGTTGATAATGGTGAAGTGCAGGCACCACCAGATGCTTAAAACAGAAATTTCAATGAAAATGATATTCTTGGTGATTTTGATAGAGATGAGAAAGGTAACGTCATTGTGCTTCAAGATGAAGATGGAAATTCATATATTTAAAGAAGTCAATGTTTTAATATAAATTACGTTGACAAGTAGGGTAGAAGAGTGAATGAGAGAGGGTATTTGATTGAGCAAGGCACTGGTGATATTCTAGAAAACCAAAATAATAAAAAGATGTTTGGTCATTAAGATGTTGATGAAAGAGGTGAGATACCTGCTCCATTTTGTGTTTAAATATTGGATTTAAGATACAATTATAATTATTGCCTTTTTAATATTTTTATGTGTCGAAAAGTACAACTTCAATCCATTCTTAATGAGAGGTAATTTAGACTACGACAAACAAGGAAAACCTCTAATTTAGCACAACAAGCAAAAGGAGTTGATTGATAAGAATGGTCACAAAGTTAACAAAAACGGGTGGTTAATTGACCAGTAAGGAAACATCTGCGACATTTTTGACCGCAAAAAATTCGATAGAAAACAGCTTTAAAACGATGAATTGCCCAAATTGTTCAATTACAATGGCCGCAGATTTGATATCTTGGATGTGTGTGGCACTTTCGACAAGGATCAAAATGGCGCTATTTTGATGCGTAGAAATAAGAATGGTCAGTTGACTGATAATCTGGGTAGACTAGTTAATGAAAAGGGTTACTTAATAGATCAGAATGAGAATATCATAAATAAAGAGGGCAAGAAGATATTTGATAAGAAGCATTTAAAGTTTGGTGATTTCCCTAAAATCTTCCCATTCACTAAGTTCAAGATAAAGAATGTACTTGGAAACTTTGAAATGGATCCTCTTGGCAACCCAATTTTAGACAAGAACTAAACTGGAGACTTGATTGATAGAGATGGTAAAATTGTTAATAAGCGTGGTTATTATATCAATCCTAATGGAGATGTCATCGATAAATACGGTAATTTTATGTAACTATATTAAAATTGGAAAATTTCTAAAGCTATTTTTCAATTTTCATACTATTATAATTCTACTTCGGTAAAATAATGTTTGACAGAGACATTCTCGATGACGAAGGAGAAATCCCTAAAGTCTTCCGTACAGGTCTCTTGAAATCCGACACAGCTTCAAGTTTATCAAGATTAATGAGCGAAATCGAAAGAAATCAGCCCTTCGAAGGAGATAGCGAAAACCAGAGAATATAAAGTGAGCTCCAAAAGTACAAAAACAGCACTATTGGTAATGATAATAATACGGCTAGGCGTGGTAGTGCTGGTACTTCACTTGATAGCATGATGGGTGATACTCCCAGTAACTACAACATTTATTAAATATCATTTAAATTGATTATAAAAATAGAAGTTACTTAGGAAATTAACAGAAATCTCAATAAGTTCAATAGTTTTTATAGTGATTGCCAATCAGAGATTTGAGGCTTAATAAAAATTAAGAGATGCAGTGAGAAATAACAAAAGAAATCAAAACTAAATTCAAGAAGAAGACGATAGCGTGTTTGATGATGGAAATGAATCAGGATTAGGCAAGAGAAGACTCAAGAAAAAGAAGAAGGCAATTATTAGATTATGTACATTTGTTAAGAATTTTCGATCTTAAATTAAGGCAGCACCACCCCAGTAATACAAAGACCCATCAGACAGAGACCTCTTAATGGCGAAAGCTTATGGAGGTATAGCTAGAGCTCAGGCGAAGAAGCAATTACCAAACAATAAAATTTCAAACAGAATGATGACAGCTGAAAGTGGAGGAGGGTAAGATCAGAGAAACCTCTCTAAACTTGCTGGCTCTATTTCGGGATATCAAAAGGACTTAGTTATATATTAATTTAAAAATATATTTTTCCTTACAGACATTCGTTAATTTCTTCTTTTTTTTGGTTAATTTACAGCTATGTTATTTTGAAATAAAGACATGAATCATAACCACAGTATTTCTAGAGATAGATTAGAAGCTCACAACTTCAGAGATGCAAATGTAACAAACAATTCCTTCTTAGAGGGCACAAACGAGCCTTCAATCATGGCTGTACCAGATCATCACATTAGAGAATTCAGACTAAAGCAGAGGAAAATGAATGAGCTTAAGAGAAAGAACAAAGTAGCATCTATACTTTATTCTATTATGTTTAATATACTAAAGGAATACATACTGGTCAAAAGTTTGTAAAATATTAAATATAGCAGGAGCAGGTGGAAAAAGGAAAACTAATAATGGTCTTGGTGGTGACCCTGACTTCGAGAAAATGTTTGGAAAAGACATCGATGAATTCTTAGAGGACTCAGATTGGGACATTGAATCTTTTGGGAAAATGTCTAATTTCTCTAAAGGAACTTCTCGCAGTGCCTTTGGTGATGGAAGAATCAGAGGCCTTGAAAGTTAACTAATAATTAGAAAACTAGAGAATACTATCCCCCTAATACTGTTATACAGATTAAGTGAAATTAAAAGCATATACTTACAGAGAATAGAGACATCGATGAAGAAAGGGGGATTGAAAGCAGTAGGTAGCAAACAACAACAATAATCTAAAGCCAAATTTAGAGTAATGCAAGATAGATTTATGGACGACATCGAATAAGTTTAGCATGACAATAATGCCAGAATGAATGATCAACAAATTTTATACTTTAAATATGTCATTTATTTCTTGATATATTCCAAAGTTCAATCTTACTAATCAAACAGTGTGTTTATGATAATTGTTTTATGATGGCGGCTCAAGTGGAGTATCTCAAACAAGACCTCGCAACTAATCAAACAATCAAGGTGGCAGGTTTATGGACAGCGCAAATACTACAGCTATGGCTCAACAGAGGTCAGATGCAAACATATTCCCAAAAGTGAACAGACAAGCCAATTAAACCCAATACAATCGAGACTCTAATAATAAGTCAGTCAGCAGGTTTAACCAGTGAATAATGTCAACTCAACTACGCAGAAACTGATTAGATCTAAGTCAGTGGCAATAAAATCTTATGAGACAATTATCAATATAACTTATATATTTATATTATAAATTATGAGAAGTTATTTAAATATATGGAATAAGCAATGTTTTAGATTTATCATAAAATTATTTTCAATAATGTCCTTTAAATCAACATTAATTATTAATGTTCTTATAAATAATCTTATTTTTTTTAATTGGATTTATTAATAATTAAATTAAGTTTTAGTAATTTTAAAATGCAAAGGAATGAAAATAATGATTTGAAAATCCCTGTTAACTCCTCTTCATGTTTGCATAAAATCCATACAATTGTTTTTCTATTGATCATATCATAATTTATATTCTTTTATTTATTGAATAACCCCTGAATTCAAACATAGAGACAAAAATGGTCTTCCAAAAGATCAAATTCATAATAAAAACATCAGTGATGAGCCACCCTTCAACCCCTTCAATTCTTAAAATTAACACTAATAACAATATTATCAATAGCATTAATTATAGAATTAAATACATCAACAAGCCTCTTTGTAGTTTTTGAAGTCATCCCCTTAGATTTAAAAATAATTAGACAATATTTACTAGAAGTTAGAGCTTGAAGATGGAAAGAATCAAAGTTTCTCATTCAAATTGATGTAGAATCTCTAAAAATAGCATTCTGAATAGTCTAATAGCAGCCTGGTTAAAATGTAAACATTGAGCTCAGCAAATTTAAATTAGAATTCCTTCAACTAGAAATTGCTATAAAACGATGCAATAATTAATTAAATTATGGTGAACGAGATGGAGGATGATGACATGAACATAATATAGTAGTAAGAGAGGAAGGGAGGGTTTATGTTTGGGGATTCATTTGAGAGCTTAGATACGTAGAGATAGCTATAATCACTTTAGAACAATGTAGATTAGTTAGAAAGAGTTAATGTTAGAAAAGCTAGTTTGGCAACATATTCATAGTAAACTAATGAAGATCAAGGAATGCTTAGTAATACTTTATATAATTTAAAGGGAGTTTGATAAAGAAGTTGATTTAATGAATGAATTTTATGTTTATTCTTATTTTTTTATAGTAAACGAGATCGAATAGTGTCTCATGATAATCATTCTCTTGAAAGAAATACATATAAAGGTCAAAACAATGCTGATTATGAAATGTTAAGTAATCTCTTTGATTTTTATGAATTAAAGCAAAGTGAAAATTTCAAAGTAAAAACTTTTAACGATGCAGTTTATCATGGCGATTTTAAAGAAGGTAAAAGACATGGTTTCGGTGATGAGATATTTTAATGGTCGAATATTTGAAGGTTCTTGGTCTAATGACTTCAGGCATGGCAAAGGCTATGAAAAGTATCAAAACGGAAATATTTTTGAGGGTGACTTTAAAAATGGCAAGGCAGATGGGAAAGGTGTGTATATGTGGAAAAACGGTGAGGTTTATGATGGAGAGTGGAGAAATGGAGTCAAAGAAGGTTACGGAATTTGGAAAGGTATTCATGGCGATTCTTATATAGGTGAGTGGAAAAATAGCAAGGCAGATGGTTATGGAGTTCACTAGTGGAAAAATGGCGATAGATACGAAGGAGAATGGAAAATTTGCCTTAAACATGGCTCGGGAACTGATATATTTTCTAATGGAGATACATACACAGGCTAGTACAAAGATGGAAAGCCAGACGGATAAGGATAATACATGTGGGTTGATGGAAGTATCTATACTGGCTAATTTAGACAAGGTTAAAAGCATGGTAAGGGTAAATGGAGAAAAATTAAGAACTCCCAAAACTGCAATGCTTACGAAGGTAGTTATGAGTATGATAAGAAAAATGGATATGGAATTTTCACTTGGGAAAGCGGGAATTACTTCAAGGGAAACTATGCTGATGATGAGAGGCAAGGATACGGTGAGATGTATTGGATTGATGGGTCTTATTATTAAGGATAATGGAAAAATGGCATTTAGGATGGACAGGGTAAAATATTCTACCCAGATGGAAGATAATAAGAGGGAATATTTCAAGATAATATATACATTGGGGATAGACGCACTATTACTCGGGAAAGAGCGAGTAGAATGCAAACTTTATCTAAGGAATAATAGAATTCTACTTATGACGAGTAAGGTGGAAATAATATAACAATACTTGAATAGCAAGTGCCTGTGTTTGATGAATTGAAACCTTCAGAAGTAGAAGAAATCATTTAAGAAAATAGTTTTCTAATAAAAATGGCTCACAGACCTCCAAGAGTTCCGAGTAGAAATTCGAATGCTAGCTAACTTATAAGAAAAAATATTGCTTCATTGCTTAATTAATCAGTCGAAAGTATAAGCAGGACTACTCCAACTTTGGATATTGGAGCTAGAAAGAAAAGTCTTGATAAAAACATTAAAGTGAACAATATAAGCACTAGTAATAGATTAAATAAGTTATAGGCAGCTATATAGAGAAATTCAGTTATTTAAAACATAGAGAGTTCCTTGCGATAGAATAGTAAAGAGAGGTCTCGTAGTAAGGATCCTTAAAATATTAAGGATTAAATATGGATAGGAAGCAGTTTTCTTACAGATTAAACTTAGTTTAAGTAAGCTCCTTCAACCCAAGCCTTGAAAACTCTAGATAGAAGAAGATTTACGAATTAAGGATTAAGCTAGAAGTAATCTACAAACCTTAATTAAAGTGAAATTATTGACTCACAAATTGGCTAATATAAAACCAGGCACAGCCTCTTGGAATAATATCCGAATAATGTCTCAAGAAACTCAAATGATAACAGCTTCTTGCCTGATATAAAACGATAGAACAGTAAATCTTCTAATCGAACTTAGTTTACTTCTTCAACAGAGGCAACTGGCAACATAAAAGTAAATCTTGAAGCTTTCAATTCTCTAATGACAAGGTCTCAGCAGAAAAGTTAGCCAAGAATTAAAACTACTAAGAGTAGTTTATCCAGCTATAGTAAGCCATTGAACAAACAAAACAAATTATACTTTTGATTTCTTAACTTAATATCATTTATAAATTTTCAATTTTCAAGTTGATAAAATTTTAAGATAAAACCCATAGATTAATTAAGACATGAGAATTGAGGTTAAGAACAATTAAATTAATCTTTAATAATTATTGGCTGAAAATAAATATTATTAGGCTAAAAGCAAAATTACACAGCCTAATTGGATTATTTTATAAGACAATTAATCGAGCCAATAGTTTAATAATTAGTCCAAATATTAAATTATACGCCACCTATAATTAATTTTTTATTTAATTGTTCTTAACTCCAACCCCCTTCTTAATTGATCTATGGGGTTTTAGGATAATTGAAAAAGATTCGACATTTCGATAACAATAAAATTTACTTTAATATTTTTAGACCAATTAACAGAATAAACTTCTTTATGTAACTTGCTGTAGAAATATATACTTGTTAGTTAATAATGTTATACATTAGCACTATTTAGCTTTGAAGATACCTTGAGTCTTAATACTTGATTCATGATGCATAAACTATGAGTAGTATTATAAGTATTGAAGTAAAAGTAAAGCTAATTTTAAAAATGATTTTTACCTTTCTAGAGTTTTATAAATTAAATTTGAAAATTTATGTAAAAAAATTATCCCAATTTAAATACTCATTTATTACCTTCTTATTTTTAGGCTAATATTAATTTAAGAATATTTTAAAGAGTTATGGTTCATTTATCAAAGTGTAAAGACGTCAGTATCTCCTTATAAGAAGTTAAGAGCTGCCAAAATCACTCGAGCTCCTCTTCAAAAGAAGAGAGTCATTCATCGAAATGAGAGATAGCTCCAAGGGTGTTCTCAGTGGCGTACTGAATGTAGAGGAATCCATCTTCGTTTCTGTGGTCATCGTAGATCAATGACAACTTAGTGTCATTTTTCATCAGATGCTTGCCATTTACGAGGAGGAACAAGTTTGTCTGCTTGTCCAAGTTCAACTTTTGTCTGATTATGCCTTGCAATTCATAAACAGAAAAAGTTGCGGGGATCAAGAACCTAGACAAAGAGAAATAAGCATGAAGTTAGAAGGAGAAATTTGTGATATAGATTCATGGCTTTTAATGAATTTGAACTTACTTGGGGTTGACAAGTTTCTCAATGGCGGCTTGATCTGATCCACGTTCAAGAATCAAAACCCCAAAACCCTTTCAGTAGTTTGATTGAGTTTTTGATTGATAAAAGTAGACTATTAGTGCATATATTATTAGGGTTTTAATAGGGTTTATGTAGGGGTTTAATGTTTAAATATTAGTATTTTAAGTGAGTATAACAAGTGTGTTTTTAAAATATTTCACACAAACATAAGCTTAGAGTCATGTGGCAGTTCTCTGAATTTTATCTTTCTAAGTTGATGTTTGATTGTTTCTATTTTTTGTTAATTCTCTTAGCTTGGCTTGATAATAGTTGAGTATGCAAGTTCTCTGAGACCTCAATTTATTTTATTTTTATCGAGATATTGTTTGATTCTATACTTAGAATCTCTCTCACCCCTGCAGCTAAAGTAATCGTTTGTTGGCATGTCGCTCTCTATTATTATTACTGCTAGAGCCCAGATATCCCATTAAGTGTCTCCATCTCTTCAATCCTCTCTCTCTGGGAAATATCCAGGAGTGCCGTATACATTTCCTTATGCTGAGGCTTGCACTCTTTG
>ARYC01009785.1:0-15282 GCA_000711775.1 Oxytricha trifallax | reverse complement strand
AAAAGAACAGTAGGAGAGACTTAAGAGATAGAAGCGGTTGAAGTCAATGAACCAACCAGCAAATGGTATGTTTATAGCATGCTTATAAGAGAGCAATGTATATACCTGCATTAAATGCAGTCGACATAAGCAGCTGTATTGATAACTATTTGAATATTGACGTACCTAACAAGGTAAAACTTATAGTTGTTGATGAATTCGCATACAAGGTATATCCATTCAAGTATCTCATTAAGAAGAGCAATATTAAAATGAGTTTGCAAATGAATACATAGTACTGAGAGAGGCTTTGAAAAGATAATGCAAGAACTTAGCTAAGCTTGACGGAGTTATACTTGGTCATGGTTTTATTGCTTTGAGACTCAAGAAGTTTGAAATGACTCTAAGAGAGTATCTCTACCATAATAGATATCCTGATGATTTGAATGAGATACTCACAGATATGACTAAGGGTGTGAAAGAGCTCCATGATCTAGGGTATGTTCATAGAGATTTGAAGCCAGAAAATGTAATGCTAAATCTCTGCCCTTTAGAAGTAGTAGTCATAGATTTCAACAGAGCAATAAGACAAGAGATAGTGACTTTAGCTAAGGTTTTAGGCACTCCAAGATACTTCCCTATAAGAGAGAAATGGACAAATGGCTCTGTATAATGGGATGTTTGGGCGGTAGCTGCAATTATCTTAGAGTGCGATATGGAAAGTATGTCATACTTTGGAACAAAACATGAGAAATAATCAATAAGTTTGGCTGCTAAACATATTAAGCAAGATGAAATATGCAATGAAATTAAGAAGATAGTTGAGATGGTCATCGTAAAAGCTCCAGCATATCCACGATAATCATTGGATGATATACTAGAACAACTACAGACTGCTAAATTCAAGAGGTATCACAAAGATAAGCAGATAAAATTTGTTTGAATTAAGTACAGTAATACTCATTAAATATTCATTAAATTCATAAAAAACCTGCGTTTTCTCTACTAACCCCAATAAGACCCCAACTATACCCTACAAATCAAAGCACTTATAAACCTCACTAAGGGGTTTTGGGGTTTTGAATCTTTTATGCATTGAGTAAAAGAAACAAATGATGGGAAAAACTATAAGTTAAGACTAGTAGTGATACTCTAAAGTTTAAAAATTGTTACAGTAATAGTTATATAGCAGTTCTTATCATATAAGAATGAGTCAGTTTAAATTCTCAGTGTTTCAAAAACATGTATACTTTGGTCAATAAAACGTTATTGAGTTTTAAATTACCTGAATATAGGAAAAATACTGAATAAAATGCCAGCGAATCTATAGTCAATAATATATTGCTTATGGAATCCTATAAAGAAATAAACGAAAATGCCCATATTTAATGAATTTTGATCTTGCTTTTTCGAATCTACTTAAACATTTCATTTGCAATTGAGAAAAATTTAATAACTGATTTTACAATGTCACTTTTATTAAAAAGAAATTTAAATTAATTTTTTTGCATAATAACCAAGTAACAGGCTAAATTTAAAATTACTAAATAATGTTTTAGCCTAAATGTTCATACCAAGATTAAGAACCAAAGAAACTTTTTATTCATAATAAATAAAATATAAATAATATTTCTTTAGGAGTTTCATTTAAATAACACATAATAATTCTTTATTATTGAAGGAATACATACAATTTTGGAAAATTAATTGAAATTAAATTAATTAAATATTAAAATCATGGCAGTTATCAAATCCAAAGTGACTCAAAATTCAAATCTAAGTCTACTCTACGGTAGATCCCACAATTTTAGCTGGACATAATATTGGTAAACATTCCTGAATCATCCCTGGAAGCAAGATATTTTGATTTGAGCTAACTCCCAAAAACAGTATAAGAGGTTTTTCTCGCTTGGGAGAAGAGATAAATTCATTATAGCAATAACAACCACCGTCTTAATTTTAAATGCGCTATCCAGAGAGTATAATATTGCCAGGGTTTGAAGACATTTTACAAAAAACATAATTGAAGGTAATTAATAATTAATTAATTTAAATTTTAATTCATTTTACAAATTCGAATGTATTCATACAATAGTTAAAATATTCTCATTTATTTAAAATTTCAAACTATTTTTTAATATTTGAGTCTATGTTATTTGATATATTCCATTTTTAAATATATCTTTGAATTTTTTAGGGTGTAGACAATAAATAAGTCAAATAGGATGGTTGTTTTTTGCTTCCTATGTATGAATTGGTATTGACATTTTAAAGTAATTAATTTGTAAATATGCATATTAATATTCTCAAACTTCTCTTATAATATAATATAATTATAATTCATTTTGCATATATTTTTAATTAATAAATCTAGTTTTTTGATATGAATATAGTTTAATGACAATTTTTAAATTTTATGTTATTCATGTTTGCTGGTCAATTGTATATATAGATAAAGAATATATTATCTAGTTTAGATTGAAAATTCAATATAAGGCTAATTATAAATTATAACATAAAGATCAATAAATGTACATTATATCTTGAAAAATTGAATGTAGATGACACGATAAGCAAGATGCTTCATTATCTCGACCCTGTTTCCAATATTCTCTTTCCTTAAATAACTTCAATTAATTCGTATTCGCTTTTAATGAAACCTATATATATATTTCTTCTTGTTTCTATAGAAATACAATAATTTTAGATCCTTATGAAATTCAAATCTTTGAAGTCTCTTTAAAAATGATAGATTTGAACAATATGGTCAATCATAGCAGTTAAAAAATAATCGTCGTTGTTTATCAAATTGCAAGAAGTTAGCACTCTTCACTCCCACATATTAAAGATGAGTTAGTAGAATAAAATATGAAGAGAGACTTGTAGTATTTCTAAAATCAAATTTTCTCTAATTATTTAGATTGAGCAAATATTTGATTCTCCTAATGGGAATGTAAGATGAGAGCATCAAGTTTATAATTATCTGTATTTCTATAATTAAAACTAAGCACACAAAGTATAGGTAGTCAAACTTAAACTGAAAAATGTGCTTCTGTTACATAAAAAAGCAGATTATTAATTTAGAAAAAATACTTATTTTAGTCAATAAAAGATTTTCATGCTAGTATTTCAAATAGTTAATAAGATTAATGTTATAATTAGACAATACTGAATTCCTTAGATTATAAACTAATAAAAATATTGAACATTTATTTAATGCTATTTAATTATATTCTATAGCTTCCAGACGATTATTTTTTGTGTAATACTTGGCAGCTTCATCCTTAATTGCTCATTGTTCATTGTTTATTTTCTTTTTTATCAATTAAATGATAGCTCCTTGAGAATTGAATTGTAGACTCTATAGAAAAACTTTCGATAAAAAATAGAATGAACTTAGCTCGATGATTATAAGCATTATTTAATGAGTAAAATGTGTACTATTCACTTAATTATTGTATAATATCAACAATGCAAGGCCTGTATAATTGTGAAATAATCAACAAATATATCGAATAAGTTTGAAAATAATGTATAAATTATTCAAAAATAAAATAATATATGTTAGAAATTTAAATTGTTTCAAAATAATTAATAACCTTAATTTTACCTACAGTTATTATCTATCTATCTATCTAATTTTTAACCTAAAAATATAATGTTTTTATCATAATTAAAAAGTATAATTTAGATAAAACCCCAAAATCATTGTTATAAGGGTGATTGTTAAATTTTTGATTTATAATTAATTTATATAGCTAATAAAAGCAAAACATTTAAGACTAATTCTTTAAAAAAAAAATTGGGTTTTTAAGATTTGAACCCTATCTCCTCAGGATATACTTATCTATGTTCCCCAACTGACCAATAGTTTAACATTACCTTTTACCAATAAATTAACTCTTTTATATATCTTTAATCTCATAGTGATTTCTAATATTTCTTCATTGTATACTGCTTGAGAAATCAGTTCAGATTTTAGAGGAAATCGAAAAACACTAAGAGTAAATCTTAAAATAGAAAATCTCAAGACAGCTAAAGAAATCTTCTAAATGATAAGCGAAAACAAAATCGCACAAAGAATCTGTATTTTATGAAAACATAATATCTTCAAACTAAGTCCTACTGTCAATGATGTGAAAGATAAAAAGTTTAATTAAATAAGGATGGAGCTCACAAAGGCGAAAAATTACTTTAAAGTGTTGATAAAGAAATATATTTATTTAATAAATGAAAATGATTAAGTTAATATCAGCTTTTCTTATATTTATCTTGTTCATTCTATTCATTTTTGCAGTTCACGATTTGTTGCTAAAATTTTACTCTTGGGGTTTTATTTATTTTTAAAAAAAACATTACCTTAATTAATTACAGTTTTCACTATCATCCAGTATTCTGAAATAAATACTTTTTCTCAGAATTATCTATTAATCTAAAATATATTTTAGATATTTTTAATCTAAAATTAACATTAAGCTATACAGAAATGTATTTGTAGTAGTGATTTTAAGAAAATTGATGTGCAAATTTTTCTTTCATAATGCCATTTTTAAAACTAATTGCATTTAAATTAGCAGCTAGCGATTTCGTGTCTGTTACATTTTAATTATATGTATTTTATCAATATTATAAAGCTCCAGAGAGATTACATATCTTTTCTACTTGATTTGTAGTATGATAATCTCTGGATAAACTCAAAATTAATGCTATTTGAATAGTATGAAGGTTGTGAAATCTGAATTATTAGTAATCTTTGCAATTAGGTAGAATGAAGTCATGGCGTAGCAACAATAAGCTAAAGACTATTGGTATAAAATCATCACAAAGAGTAATGAAGAAATATAGAGATAAATGGCTTTAGTTTTTAACAACGTTGTAACCATTTCTAAATAGGAAAAGATATAATTTGATATCTATAGATAATTAGAGGGGAAGATTTTACAATTTTTTGATATGCTAATAAATCTTGTGAGAGAAAAGAATGGATTTGTAAAATCTAGCAGATTTATAAAGTAAGAAACGATCTTATACGATAATCTGATCCTTATAATAAATCACCAAAAACTTCTCTTCTGCACTTATTCTAAATTATCTTTAAGGGAATACTTCATTAATTTTGCATGTCATGCAGTAATATTGAAAATAACAACTTTAGACTAATTCCCAAGTTTTAGAAATAGTAAGGATTTCTTAAGTTAAAGTAATGGGGGAGTTGATTGATAAATAAAGATACTTAAATATATCTGCCCAGGATACCTTATTGTTTTTTTACCTTAGATTTTTTAGAGATTATCGATAATGATTTTAGAGAGACAGATCATTTCAAGTTATTGGGGTTTGCACTGGATTTTGTTTACAGTACTAAAAGATAATTAATTAAAATACAGAAAGACCAAAGTAAGTTATGCATTTCTTAGTAATGATTAGTTTCATTAAGGCAATAAGAATGAAGAATTTGTTTTAATATTGCTTGTAATTTATATATATATAGAATTATAGATACTGGGCTGAAATCCATTATTTAATAGAAAATATAAGAGAATAAATAAAAGAATATAGACCTTTCATCAATCACATGTAACTATATTTTATAAATCCATTGTTTTTAAATTTAGTTAAAAGCAAGGAAAAATGGATAACAACATTAATAATGAGAAAATAAAGTTAATATAAAAATTATTCATTCACTGTATATTATAACTTAAGTTCAATTATGCTGCTCTCGACTTAAAAATAATTGTGCCAATTGGTAGATAAAGTTGGCCAATATCTACCGCATGAATATAAGAATACATGATAAATGAAGAAAGAATGTAGATTCAAGAAATATATAAATAAAGGGTTAAAAAATTAGTAGTAATTGAACAAATGGTATATTTGTTTTTATGATGAGCAGAAATACATATTAAATAAATAACTATATTAGATGTATTATTTAATATACTTTTAAGGCATAATATGTTGTAATAAATAAACTATTCTATGATTAAACTTAGAATTAATTGTGATTTAAATATGCAATATGCTTTTTCTAATCAACAGCAATATAATCTATTGAGGCACTAGTGTTACCAACAATTTCTATAATAATTTTTTTCTAATTATAATTCATAGGAATTTATTAGTTCATATAAAATCTTAGGCAATTACACTAAATAATAAAATAATAGACACAACTAGATAATCAAACAAGTTTAATAACTAAAAAAATTACCAAAAATATTAAAACCATTTGTCAGACTATTCATCCAATTATTTTTTGTCATTAATCTGTCATAGCTATGTATTATTAGTTTAATTGATTAGTTAATAGAAGCAGATGATTATATTAAAAATATTAAATGAAAGAAGACTAAATTTAATTATAATTTAGTATTTCAAAGCAATCCAACTATTAAGCGTGCTGCCAGCTACATTCGAATTTGAGCACTTGTAAGCTTTTTAAATAAAAGCCCCCAAAATTATGTAGCACTAAAACAAGCGAGTCATGCTGCTGACTAAGCCACATAAATTGAGCCATCGGCATATTTCTCCTCTCAATCAGTTATTTAGCTATAGTGAAGTGTTGGTTCAATTGAAATCATTGAAAACACTAATTGTGGGATTACTGGATAAGTGCTCAAAGGTTTAACTTACAAAATACTAAAATAAAATTACTTTGCAAGCTTTAATATTGTATAACTGTAAATTATAATGGTAAAACTGTAAGAATTATAAATGTATTATTAAATTTAGAATATAAAAAAAAATAAGTTCATTGTTAGTGTTTAAATAAATTGATTGAATTTTAAGCAAATATAAGGATCATTAGCATCAACCACTTTTGTTTCGAAAGCAATGGGAATTTTATTTGAGGAAATCATGTTGACAGAAACCATCCCAAAATTAATAAAAGCTAAAATGTTAATTATGATAAAGATAAGTGACAGTTGAATTGTTTAATAAATATATTTAATTATCTTATTAACTATATAATCTATATAAAGTTGAGGTTGTAATAGATGTTAACTTAATAGAGTTATTTTATTAATTAGTTTCTGTAAATAAATCCCAATCAATTGCTATTATTATCTTTATTTCAAGCAGCTTTTAAGTAAATTTTAATTTTAAAATTTAACATCAACTCATAGCTCTACTGAATTAACAACTTTAGCCTATTAACAATTCTGTCCGGAGTAGTTATAATCAAAGATTTCAACCCCCTTCTGAATACAGCAACCACTCTGACTCACGACAAATCATCGCCAATCTAAATCAAATGATAACTGAAATTATTCCTTCAAGCTGAAGTTATGGACTAAATCAGTAGTAGCTGTGGAGGTGGAATCAAGAAGTACTGCACTTTCAAGCATCTTTAATGTGAAGCTAGTCAATGTATTTCTTTCAAAAAGCAAGCTATTTACATCTTTTATAAATTATGTATTTTAATTATAAATTCAAATTAAGCATTTAATATTCTTAAAATACTAATACTTTTGATTATTTCGTTAGTTGATTTAGCAATCTTAGTAAACAAAGGAAGCCAGATCTTTATAGATTGCTTGATTTTTATCTTACTAGAGTGAAATATTGAATTTAGTTGTACTTAGAACAATTTGCGTGTCTGTTAATGGTGCAAAAAGATTACCATCACAGTTAACAGGGGCTATGGTTTCATCTTAGGTAGAAATAGGGAGAGTAAAATGCTTACAATAGATAATAATGCTTTTCAAGATTATTAAGATAAAATTATTTAGCTATTGTATTAATTTAATCAATTATTAAAGAAAATAATTTTAATGATTTAATAATTAATTAAGCAAGTTGAACAAAATCAATAACTTTCTAGTTATTATGTGTAGAAATTGAATTTACATTATATTAAGTAACTAGATTTATTGTAGATGCAGGACCACATACAAAAAATCGAAGTGGAATATAAAAATCAATGCTTAATTAAAATTTTATTCAGACTTTCTATTTAAAGATGCTATATTTTTGAAGATACTAAGGAATTCTTTTATTGGTGTTGGTAAATATGGAGATGGGCAAACTTGGCGAGGTTCTTACTTCTATGATTGACTTAACTTTAAGTCATAAATTCATTGCTATATTTCATCGATTAAGTTATTTATCAAATTAAAAACTAATTAATTTATTCATTCATAGTAATTTATTACAATATTTATAATATTATTACCTTTTTTACCATTTAAGAGAGTAAATTATTAAAAAAAATAAGAATAAAGAATTAATTATGAATATTTTTAAATTGTAAAATGGAATGATTTGTTTGATATTTTGTATATTTCTAAAGAAATATAAGGGTATTGACGTCACCAAGTCACAGATGACGTCCGGAGGTCACAGGTGACGTCAGGAGGCCACACTGACGTCTGCAGGTCACAGGGTGACGTCAGGAAGTCACAGGTGTCGTCAGGAGGTCACAGATGACGTCAGGAGTTCACATTATGATAAATATGGAAATTTATTTGTAATAGATGTGAAAAGCACTATAAAAGATTCCGTTGGTACTTTTCCATTAGAGTCTTCTGGGTTCACCCCTGGTTATCCGGTGTCTCAAGGAGTAAAACCCCTTATTCGCAAAAAAATAAAAAAAATAAAAAAAGGGATCAGTAGCACGGTAGCACATCTAGAGATTCGGAGGCAATGTTTCTAAAAAAAAATTATGATAATTATTATATTTTTATTTGATTGATGAAACCTAGTGGACCCACTCTACTTCGAATTTTGCTTACTCATCCTGAAAAAAATTTTATAGATAATTATAGGTAGTAAGGTTAATCGAATAATTGACATAAAGATGGAAGATTTTACAGAGAAAACAGAGCAAGATAACTCTAGAAAAACTAGATATTTAAGATATAGCATAAAACAGGAAAGGATACTAACGACTTGCTATCGTATGTTGAGATAAAATGGGAAAATTAGAAATGAATAATGAAAGACCATGTTCACAATTTTAATGGAAACATTGTACGAGATATGATACACTAAATTATAATTTAAGGAGTTTGAGCACTACTTAATTTTTGAGTCACTCATATATAAAACATGATGACCTACTTACCAGACATAATAATAGATTTTTAATACGAAGCATAGTAGCGAAGAAATCTTAAAAATGTAAAAAACATTCAAGTTTATGAGTATATCCAATCTATATTCATATTTGCGAAATAATAATTACTAATATTTATTTATTTACCATCAAATATAAACGGTTACCTATAATTTCATATACAATTTTATAAGTTTCTTAATGGACTTTGCCACCGAACCTCTACGGGGGACTGGCTCCCCCTTAGCCCCTTCTATTATTTGTTTCGCATTGGTTCTGAACAAGAGGTTCTACCCTTTATGACCTGGTTAACTCGGGGTTGCACCCCTAGTGATTTCCTATTAAAGATACTAGAAGAATTTTAATATAGTGGTTCACACAGTTATAACAAAAAATTTCATATTTATTATATTGTGACCTCCTGACGTCAGTGTGACCTCCTGACGTCAGTGTGACCTCCTGACGTCAGTGTGACCTCCTGACGTCAGTGTGATCTCCTGACGTCACCTGTGACCTCCTGACGTCAGTGTGACCTCCTGACGTCACCTGTGACCTGGTGGCGTCATCTGTGACTTGGTGACGTCAATACCCAAATATAATAAAGTCCCTAAGAATATTTTTATTTATTTATAAATTTTAATTCCCATTTTATTAACGCGCATATCACCTATCTAAAGACTCAATATTAAATTGCGTAAATCTCTAAAAATCAAAAAATATAAATATTATACATCAATTGAATGAATTTCTGTTAAAATTTATAAATATTAGAGAGAACTATTAAATTAATTATAGAAAATTTAATGTATTAATTCAGAAGTTTAAATAGCTATATTAAATTAAATTTATTAACAATTCAAAAAGCTGTAAAGTAATATATATATATTGTTGAAATTTATACTTCTTAGATTACTATTTTTACCCTCATTTCTTATTATCTCCATTATTTTCATACTGACCTTTTCTATATGTTTTACATTCTTATTGATATTGAACAATGACTATCTAATTTCTTTCTTCATATAATAGTGCATTTCATTAAAATATTGGGTGGGGGAAGTTTCCTACACTGGTTTATGATAAAAAAAAATTTTAGAAAAGTTTCCTGTACTTTTTTTCAAAATTTCTTTTTAATTAAAATTAACTTTTATAACAACTACAATCAATTTTTGAACTATTTTCAATGATATATTTAGCTTATTTATTAATCAATTAGTCAATATGTCTCTTAAGATTCCAACAACACTGACATATTTCATCTGATATTTGTTAGTTTTAGTATCTTAACCTCTCTGTTCTCATGCTAATTGCAAATATTGCATCCAATTGTTATTAAAATTCTGATTGAATTTGACTTGTCATTCCATACCTATATAATTTTAGACAATATTTTCTTGAACTACTTATATGATGCATAAATATTCTCTTAATATAAATGAGTTATAAAAATTTTAATTTTATAATTTATATGTAAAATTTATTAAATTTAAAATGTAATAAAAAAAGTGCAGGAAACTTCCCCCCCAAAATATTTGTCATTTTTTTCTCTGTTACTATGATTTGGGTGTTCATTATATTACTAAAATAAAATATGATGTTTTATGAATTTTCAATGAAGTAAATGAAAATGAATCTTAATCCCTTGATTATTGAAAAGTTATTATATGTTATAAAAAAATAATATTTTATCTTGAATGTAAGTTTAAGTGCTTTGAATATATTGGCTTGATAGAATTGGTTTTGTATTGGGTTTTTTCTTAACTGTATCTGTTGCATTTATTATCTGGATTGGAGATTGTCTGAGTAGTTTAATGAGTTTGTTTTCGTTTATATTTAATAAAAAGACATTATTGTATATGTAGGATTTAAAGGCTATAAATATGAATTAGACTAAGTCTATAATAATGAAGATTTCAAAGCTGTCAATGCATTGGAATTCAAATATAATTGAGCTTGCAACTAAATGTTTAATAAATCAATGAGTTTTTTGGATTTTAAGTAAATTAAATTATTTTCATTACTGCTATTGGTAACGCTTTGAATATGTAACTATCTGAGAAGTTGCATCCTGATCTTTGTTGTCTAAAGGAAGTATGTACTGGAATCTTTGTTGTTGCATGTGAGCTAGTTTTATTTTATATTTTCATGTTTTAATTAAGTAAAAGATATTAGAATGGATTTAATATTTGTTTATAATTTGATAGAGGTGACCTTGGACTTGTGAATTATGAATAATTGATTGAATTAAATCATGATTTATAATTATTTGATACATTGACTAATCAATTCCTACTCTTGGCTATGGTTTCAATTCTGTTTGATGTTAGTATAACCTTGCTTGATGTGTATTTTTAATTTAAAATTATATTCAAATTTTTGTAATGAATAAATTAGAATTCAGTTTAACCAAAATATTCGTTTTTAAATGAAGCATATGTGCATTAAAAGATTGAAAGCATCTAAAATCTAAAATAATCCGAGTGATAGATATAAAAGTCGATAGAGACGTAATATCTGTATGATAAAAAGATAAGATAAAACATTAACAGTTGAAAATGAAAACATTGAAACTTTGAATTTAAAATTGCAATTTTGAAAAGAAAATCGTTGTATATAAGATAAGTAAAAATTCAAAGGTACTATACTTTGTAAAATTGAAGACAAATTCCTCATAAATTAAAATGATTTAATTTAGAAAGTAATCATATATAATGATGCTCTTATGGCTTTTCATAAAAGTCAAAATTTAGATTAAATTGGTAGCGTTGTGCTCCTAAATCTTCATAGTTATAACTTAACTGTTCATATTTTTTAGTTTTTTATAATGGCTCTGCACATATATATTTATATGTTGATTCTGACAAAGCAGATATTTATTAAGATTTTAAGCAAAATTTTATTTTAAATTTCTAGATAGTCTAACGTATATCAAAGTAAAGATATTAAATTCAATCAACTTAAGTTGCCTAATTATGCAATGAATTTGAACAAATAATTATCAGCTTTGCTTTTCTTTCTAATTAAAGAGGAGGACATGTTAAAAAATAGTTTTTCTCTTTTTACTCCCCTTTCTCTGATTAAGTGAAAACACTTTGCTATTTATATTATAGCAGATTTATTATATATGAGATTAATTTATATATATATATATTATATATATATATATATTATATATATTATATATTTAATTTTGTGTTCTAAATTTTGAATAAATGATCGCAATTTATCACATAAAAAAGCATCGTGTGCAAAATATTTAATTATGATTAATTATTTATTTATTAATCAAAGCATTATATTGCTTTAATTTTAAATAAAATGCTTATTAATATATTTAAAGAGGCTTATAATTATATTTTCAATAATAACGTGCTATATAATATAAGATGTATGAATTCTACCTATTATGTGGAAATAATATTTCATTAAATGAATTTCCATATTTCTAATTAATAAAATTGTATATGATAGACAGTATCATTTTAAAGCATATAACTCTCTTAAATAGTATTTCAAATGTCTTTATTTTAAATAGATGGAAATTAATATTTTTAGTATTATAAATATAAATAGCATCAATTTATGTTCTTTAATAAAATATTAAAAACAATAAATAAATTTAAATAATTTTTTTCACAACCTAAAAAACCATGATTCGTTTAAGAATGTAATATTGAGTTGTTTATCATGAAAATTAATAATTTATTTGTTTAATTTTAATCATAATATATAATAGACAAATATTAAAGAAATACTTTAACCAATAATCTTTTAAATCACCAATATAATAGACTTATTCAAAGATAAATATAATAAACTAATCACTTAAATGGATGAAAGAGGAGTAGACTGAAAAGTTAATATTATTTTCTATAGACTACCCTACCCCTATTTTTTAGAACGTGAAAAAATCAATTAATCATGCAAGTAAGTACAACTTAGATTGCTATAAAATTAAATAAAAATATCTAGATAAGATAAGTTTTTCTATGTATTGTTTGATTCAATAAAATTATCAATTCTCACCTATACCCAACTAGAAATGAACAAAAAATAAAATATAAATGAAAAGAGATTAATAAAATAAAAAAACTGCTTCTTATTATAAGAATGTGATGATTGTGAGATATAAGTCTTTACACATTTTTATATCGATATTTCTAAGTAAAATAAAGAATACATCTAAGCATATGATTTATGAACATAAAAGGACAATATCTTAAATTTATATAAAATAGGAAACTATTTCGCAACTGAATATTAATATCAAACATTTGTTAAATTTACTATTTTAATTGAATATAAGCATTGATTAGATTGACTATCGAAAATAATTAATGTTGATGTTTTATTGAAATTGCAATTTAAATGAGTAAATTGTTACTTCTACGATGCCTAAAAATTCAAGACATTTTACTTTGTAAAAGTGTAATCGAATAGCTCTTTTATAAAATTGATTTAATATAGAATTTAATATAAGCACCATATCTTTATTAGATAATAATTGGAGCATAAGCATTAATGTTGATCTAGCCAATTCCCAGAAAATCCTGTAGTGTGAACCAACGTCATTTCGTTTTAAAGTTAATTGATTTAATAAGAGTTTGGATTATAAGTCTAGAATAAAATATTTTTCTATATAGTAGAGCTCATAGCCATCTATGAATTTGTATGATCTTTGGGGGAGAAGTTTCCTCCCCCGTGCAGTTTCCCGCCCCCAACATTAAATTTTATATTGTTTGGCAGTAAAAATATTAGAAGAATATAAATTTAAATTTCAATTACCATTACCATTGTCATGTACAAAACAACTTTTATTAAGATAAAATTTTCAAGGTACATTATTATTCTTTATCAAATTATAAATTACAAACAAGGCTAAACTAATTGTTTATTATTAATAATTCATCAATGATAAAATAATTGTTTTTATTAATAATTCATCAATGCTAAAATAATTGTTTTTTATTAATAATTCATCAATGCTAAAATAATTGTTTTTAATTAATAATTCATCAATGCTAAAATAATTGTTTTTTATTAATAATTCATGTGATTTTCATTAAAATAAGATTCATAATCTAATTAGAAATGATATTTGATGCTAGATTAAAAATAACTTTATCATTCTTGATGCTAAAAAATCTTCGAAATATATAAATATTATATATTCTTATTTAAGAGCAGGAAACTTCAGATTTTTATTTCAACAAAGAGATCAATGTATATATAAGTTTTTTATAATACCAGAAAAATAGAATCTACTTAATTTTGAAGAATAAAATAGATATGCTTGATAATTAAATAGCTCATCATTTTATATGAGATGTTTCGAAAGGCTAGATTCAAGTACTTATCTAGCTCCTTAATGATGACCTGGAATTAAGCAAATCCACTAAATTTGGGCTCCTGAGCAAGAGTGTGACACTGGAACACCAGATATATAGTCATTTTCAAAAGTTATAGGGGGGTCATTTTGTCCATTTTTTGGTTTTCAAAATTTTTCCAGGGCCGAACCTTTCCCCGGCAAAATTCAACTTGCCATTTATATTTCCCAAAAACACCCGGATATAATGATTCTGGTCATTTAGACCTCGCTGAACACGAATATAGAATCAGAATTGATTTATCTTCAAAACGCGCAAAGATATAAGCAAAATAAGCAATTTTCAGCAATTTCCTTATATAATCCTTTGCCCTTCATTTTTGGGTTTTTGAGGACCTCCGAAGATGGTCACGGAAATTCATGAGATGACCTGGAATTAAGCAAATCCACTAAATTTGGGCTCCTGAGCAAGAGTGTGACACTGGAACACCAGATATATAGTCATTTTCAAAAGTTATAGGGGGGTCATTTTGTCCATTTTTGGGTTTTTCAAAAATTTGTCCAGTGCCTACCTTTCCCCGGCAAAACTCAACTTGCATTTTATATTTCCTAAAAACACCCGGATATAATGATTCTGGTCATTTAGACCTCGCTGAACACGAATATAGAATCAGAATTAATTTATCTTCAAAACGCGCAAAGATATAAGCAAAATAAGCAATTTTCAGCAATTTCCTTTTATAATCCTTTGCCCTTCATTTTTGGGTTTTTGAGGACCTCAAAAGATGGTCACGGAAATACATGAGATGACCTGGAATTAAGCAAATCCACTAAATTTGGGCTCCTGAGCAAGAGTGTGACACTGGAACACCAGATATATAGTCATTTTCAAAAGTTACAGGGGGGTCATTTTGTC
>ARYC01009784.1:0-14054 GCA_000711775.1 Oxytricha trifallax | reverse complement strand
TTTTATCAATCAAAAACTCAATCAAACTACTGAAAGGGTTTTGGGGTTTTGAATGGCGTCTCACTCATTTAAATATCCGTCTTAGTGGTTTCCGGTATTTTGATTCCATTGTAGTTCTACACAATGTAATTAATATATTAATTAAATAGTACATTCGCGGTAGACCACCTGACCACCTGATTACTTTTTAATATATATATTTATTAATTTATTAAATTTAAAATATCAATCAAATTAGTATTAATGATACTCCTAATTCATGGCAGTTTATATTAATACTTTTTAAATGATTAAAATGAATTTCTCAAATTTCCTATTTTTATCTATTTTTTCATTCCCAACTTTAAATAAATTTTTTATATTTGATAAAAGTCTACAAGTAAAATCTCATTATATTACCGTAGTTTTCAATTAATTAATTATATTATATTTATAAAATTTCTATTTACTTATGTTTCCATGGAGATATTGTAGTCTATAAAATCTATTTGATGATATTTAGAATTATTTCAATAGCATTTTAAGTAAATAAAAATATTACAGTTACCTGAATTAATTATATTAACTACTAAAAGATAAATTAGTCTTGATAAATATAGCAATTGATGTTCTAATAAATCAATCAATCATTTATTCCTTGAAGAAAATCTTATGGGTATGTGAAAAATTAATTGAATAAATAATTATCTAAATTATCAATAATTTGAAGTCAAGATATTAAGAAATTTATTGTAGCTGGCTTGCATTGCCTAAATATTTGTTTATAAATTATTATATACTTGCTTACATCAAATGCACCAATGAAAAGTATTTTATTAATTCAAATTGTTTAATTTTCATTTAATGAGATAGTCAGAATTAGTTGTATGAGATTTAATAATCTAAATTTTTATTTAAGTATACTTTTTATTAGTATCCTATTTTTTTGGATTTTAGTTTGTTTTATCTTAAAATTTTAACAATAGAAGCATTTTTTTATAATCTTTAAATTAAGTCGAGGAATATTTTATTCTTTATGGGTGGGCAAGTAGTTTACTCATGCAAAATTTGTAATTAACATATTGTTTAATTTTTATTTCATTAAGATGTCTAACAGTAAATGTTGAAAGAAAAAAATGCAGTGCAATAAAAACAAATTTATTATTAATTAGTACTCTCTTTCTTTCTTTGTATCAATATCTTAATCTTCAGCAAATAATCTTAATATACATTATTCTTAATTAATTTATAAGTCAGCTAATTATAAAGCTCACTGATAAACTATGGCTGTAATAAAATATTTAAAGTTAAATTCCTTATTCCAGATCTATAGTCATATTTGAAGAACTATGAAATATAATTATAGAATGAACTCATTTATTTATTTTTTTAAAAATAACTTATAAAATACTCGAATGAATATTAATTTATATTAATATTATATTCAAATCCTAAGATTCCTTTAAATATCTGTTAATTAATCAAATACTTGCTTTAATTATAAACTTACTTATATAGAAATTACTATTACTATGGTCTCTAATGTAAGACCAAGAAGTTTAATCAACTCAATAAGCATCAACACAGTTTAGTTGTCAGTGAATCCCTTTAGGTCAAATTTATTCCATAGTATCAGGCTTTTATAAGTTAGTTTACTTGAGCACTCGCTCAGAGCTATGCTGCATTTGTCATTCCACCAGTCAATTGTTTGATCACTCTGGTTGATGAAAGCTAATTGATTATTCATCTGGAATACTTGTTGACAGTTCTAATGTGGAACTAAGGTCTTTCCACGTTGAGTAGAGTAAATTACCTAACACTTACTGATTTTTTAATTGAATTATATTTAATTGAATTATTTGTATAAAATATGATAATAATAATTATCTTTATTATATGCTGATAAAAACAGAGAACGACAAGAATGACTAGGAGTGAGTGGTGCTAACTATGAACCTGAGGACTATCAAGGATAAACAAAGATTACTACATATTTTCTATAGATCATTCAGTTAGAATTCTAATTATGCTTCAGAAGCAATTACAGCTTCTCTTGCAGGAAACTTAATGATCAACTGAACTCCAATAACAATAGAAAGAGAAGGTAGGTTAATTTTTTAAATAAATTTAATGTCATTTTTTTATAAAATTAATGGATCCTATTTAATATGTATTACTATAAATAAAAGTAATTATTATATAATTGAGCTTTTTTATTTAATTCCGATCTAATTAATTTGCTTATATTTATTTTTATATTAAATCGAATAGATATGGCTTAATTTGAATAAGATTTTCGTTATTATTTATGTGTGTATCTTTAATGAATTGATAAAATCTGCAAAAAGTTTAAACAATGTGAACCCAATTAAAATATATCTTCCTATGGCAATATATGTCTTAAACAGTCGATGGAAGAAGTGAGAGTTATCAATAATTAAAAATAACATCATAATAGCGATTAAAATGAAAATAGAAAATTTTGAAAAATTTATTTCAATTTATGTAAATATTGTAATATCAAAAAGTGAGTCTATTCAGACCTTGGGAATATGATTTTTCATACAAAGTGGGGGGTATATTAGGGGGACTTTATTTCCGAGGTGCGGGGGGTACCTGGTTTATGACATGGGGAAATGTTGGGTGGGTATTTTGGGATGAGCATGTACTATTATAATCAGTGATATGCGATAATTATATAAAATATATGTCAGAATATATAAAATCTTCAATAATATTATACCAATCACCAAAATATATTCTTGAAAATAAGAATTGAAAAAATATAAACTACCTATTTAATTAAAAAGATGCAATAAATTTATTAAAATTATTTCAAATTGGTTTAATTTGATGAATTATACTAGTTTATATCAGCGTTATGTCAGGTAACTTTATTTTTAAAATATTGGTATTGCCCTATCGTGCTAAAATGAGAAATGCTCGCATTTAATTATCAATATAATTTTTTCTAATTTTTTTATATCAAGTGGTTTACAGTTTTTAAGGTTCACAAATAACAAAATAACTTAAGCCACATTATTTTTATTATTTTGCACTAACCGATAAATTTAATCAAAACATACCAAATATAAATATTTAATTTATTAATGGTAATTCTAGGTTGATATAAAGAGTTGTAAATTAAGAAAGATTGAATATAAAAAATATAATAAAATTTGAAAGAAAGCAATTAAATTCAGTCATTCATTTAGAACTAATAAAAACATTTTATTATAAATTACTTTGCAATATTATAATGCTTCAAAGTAAAATTATAATTATAAGTATTGTAAAAAACAGTATTTATGTATCATCATAGTTCATTTCTCATTAATAAATATTTGAGAAATATTTTCAAGTAGATATAACTTACTAATTCACATCGGAACTAGAAAAGTTATTAGATTAATATAAAAATTAAAATGATGAGGATGGTATCATGGCTTGCAAAAATCAATTATTTGTAATTTACAATTTTAATAGATTTAAATTGTAGGTCCAGCCCTGTGAGCAAACGAATCAACTTAAACCCACATATCTGAAAGCAGAAGAAGACGAGGACAGCTGATAATTTATTGAGTCAGATGGAGATATCTATGAAGAGAACTGAAAAGATGATTAGCTGTACTATTTTAGACATTTCCATTTATAACTTTAAATATTAAATATTCTAATTGACATTATAAGTTTTCTTTTCTAATTAAACTTTTCCTCATATTATTCATAAATCTTATTTTAACTTACAGACCTCTATTGATAATAGTGATATGAACAAAGACCGTTCATAATACTAGTTCCATCTTGTATGGATTTACACAATAATCCAAAGTGTTTTATAATTTCTATTTTTTCTTTTATAAGCAATTACATTTATATACTTTGATTAAATTATTAAAATAAGTTAAATAAATCAGTAACTAATAATTTGACAATACTTTATTCGAATGTTAAGTGTAAATTATGATTAATTTATTGAATAAGATGAGCAGAGACTTATCTCTTTAAACCTAATGAGTTTGGTGAGAAAGTAACACTACATAATCTACAGTAATGACTCTTTTATCTGTTGATTTCAATAACTGGCTAGACTGAGGATCTTTACTCCCAGTGGGAACTGATTCGGACCAAGCAACAATACTTATTCATGTTTAATCTGAACTTTTCTTATTACTCTTTATTTTCAACATAATCTTTAACTCTCTAGACTCTCTCTTTGTTTTTTGTTTTAGTATCTATCTGATTTCATTGCTTATTTATATTTAATTATCAGATTCTAGCTGTTCTTATCCATTGCTAAATATCATCGTTATTGATGTTTTGTAGTTAGTAGAGTCTTCCCGAGTGAAATCTGTTTTAAGATCGATTGCTATCTCTCAAAATTTAGTTCAAGATTGCTGATCATAACAACTCTTAAATCATTTCATATTATGATCTATTAATGTGTAGGATAAAAAATTATATATTTTAAATAAAATAAGCTATTAATTAATTATAACTTTATAATGATTATAAATTAGTAGATCAGGTCAGCAAACAAGAATGTTAATTATTTCACATGTAAATTTATAAAATTCTGATGAGAAAAATACCAACTCAGATAGTTTAATTTTCAATATTAACTAACTTAAAGAATAAAGAATTTATAATGGCTATAGATAACTACTCTAAATTAATTAAAATAACAACTTAATAGTATTCTAAGACTCTAAGAATACTAAAAGGAAAAAAGTTGCTATCACAATATTCTTTTTCATTTTAGCACTGAAATGATAATTAAAATATATCTAAGTATGAAACTGGAAGTAAATACATGAAAATAAAAATAACTTCATATTCATAAATACTTATAAACTTATCATTTAAAATAATAATAATTTCATATAAAAACTAATATATTAAATAATATAAGCCATTTATATCCCTACAAAATTTTAATTATGAATATTTTTGTTTCATTAATCTTCAAAATAACATGGAGAAGTTAATGTCCGGAAAATAAGCATCAGTAACAGCGGAGTAAGTGCCGGAGAAATGTCTAGTGATAAAATGCAGTAATGATAATATCCAAAAATTTGTAAAAAAGTGTGTGTGTGTGAATCGTTTAGGTAAAGGGGAAATTAAAAAAAAAGAGATAAAAATTTAATTAGAAATCTCTTATATATTATCAGTATTATAATTACTTCCTAATATATTATTAAATGCCTTAACTTAGTTTTTAGTTTAGTTAGGTATAAATACGTTAATGACTGTGGGTTTACTGTATCACAGAACTCCTGTCTGTTCAATGGTGTAGTTTGGTTTTCCAAAATGATTTCTTGATCTCATTTTGAGTTGCGGTTGCTGGTTTGTTCTCCTAGTATGCAATAATCCTTAGTTCTTGCAACTGCTCTCTGAGTCTCCTTGATCGTTGGGGATGATTTCAATTTTATCGTTAAGCTACACACCCATGCAAGAGTATGTAGTCCAACGACTACACCTTGGGTTGACACTTAGTTCTTTGGGGCTGACAGTTTGTTGGGAGTCGTTTGCTTGTTCCTGGGAGGGATTTTCCTCGCGTCAATCCAACAGCTCCAGCTCTTTCAGTTGCTCCATGTTCTTCAGTCACATTAGTAATTATTAATTTAAACAAAGTTCTTCTTCATTGAAAGGATTTTTTTAATTTTATTTTAAATTCTATCTTTTTAACCTTAATAATAATAATAATAATACTGAATTTGTAAAATATAGATTAATATAATATACTTATCGGTAAACCACAAAAAAACCGACCAGACTACTTCTAAATTACTGACATAAATATACTTAATTAATAATTTTAAATGTAAAATAGATTACTGTTTAATTTAATGTTTTCAAATAAAAATAAGAACACCCTTAATTACTGGATATTAAATATCTTTAAAAATTAATTTAATTATTAATTTTTTAAATTTCCCATCTCATATGTATTCAATAATAATAATATAAATTAAAAATAAATAATTCGGTCTTTAATAAGAACCTCTGAATCGCAAGGAATGGAGTTTAAATTCAACATCAAGATTTACTAAAATTCCCAAAATTATACAATAAATTTTATGATATTATTTGTAAAATTTTAAAATATAACTTTTGAAAACTGTAATATATAAATAAATAACTATAACTTTTCAAAAATATAAAACATAAGATACAATGCAACTTTCAAGGAGCTTGTATGGCATTAGATATACAGTTTATAAATTTTCATTATTTCAGACTCAAAGATTTTATTTTATACTTTCAGGGGGGGACAAATTTTCTGCACTTTGTTTATTTTTAATTAAAAGTTAATAAATTGTACATGAATTAAAAAATATAACATTTTTATTACCCATAAATATTAAGAGAATATTAATACATCATTTAAGTATTTCAAGAAAATATAGTCTAACATTATATTATATAGGTGTGTATTGATCAAGATAAATCAATCAGAATTTCAATAATAACAATTGGATAAAATATTTAGTGTTACTATGAGTACAGAGAGGGCAGTATAATGGTTAAGAGTCAGAAACCTACAAATATCAGATGAAATATCTCAGATTTGTTGGAATCTGAAGAGAAATATAAGCATAATTATAATAATGATATTAGTTTGGAAGATTGTTGATAGTTGCTATAAAGATTTATTCAATAAAAAAGACTTTTAATAAAGTGCAGGAAACTTCCCCCTAAACTTTCATATAAGAATTTGACATTTAACTATGATGTTTGGAAACTTCAAATCTTCATTTCTATGTATCTTTGAAAAGAGAAAATTTATGATACAGAAATTAACTTTCCGTGCCTTAATTGACTTTAGTTCTGAGTTTCCAAAGACATTTTATTATTTTATTGCCATTATATCGCTATCGATCAAGGACTCGAGATACGATCACTTTAAAAGAATTAAATTCATATATAACTTTATATATTATTTTTATGAGTTATAAGTCATTGGTAGAACGATACAGAAGTTCATTAGATAACCTTGAATATAGTCCATCCACTAAATTTGATCTCATTAACAATAGTATATTATTATAGCAAAATTAAAAATGAGTTTCGATTTCTCCTATACAAATAAAATAACTAATTTTACAAATAAATTTAACATGAGATACTTACAACTTTTTAGAAGCTAGTTTAGCTTATGAAATTAAGTATATGTATTTGCCATAACAGATCTTAAGAATTGATTTATTTCTCAAGCCAAATATTCATTGTTTTTCGAATAGAATATAGTCAATTAAAATTATTTATATTCAGTACTTTTTCTAAGAAAGCCAAAATTTTCATATTTAAGATTACGAAAATAATCAATAAGAAAAAATATCATAGTAGGTACTTTTTATCAAGCCAAATATTCAAATATAACATACTCACTTTATGAAATTAGTCACAGACATTTCTTAGCAAATTCACACTTTTCTTGATTGAACGCTCTTCAGCCAAGGACAAATCTTAAAAATATAACTAATAATTAATTTTTAATTTTATACAAAACGTGATATTATGAAGATCTTTCGGGTAATTAGAAATATCAGTGTTCGAAATAATAGAAATAAAAAAGTCAAAAAACATTAATTTAAATTAAAATTAAAATCCCAAAAATTATTTAAATTATTATAATTTCTATAATTTTATAACTCATTTTTCAAAAATGTCAAAATCATTCTCTAAATTAAGAAAATTTCTTATTCCAAAAAAAATAACTTTTTTAATTAATAAATTAAAAAACTAAAAGCTATGCTTTAAACTCTCCATTGAAAATTCTAATAATCAGTCAAAATAGTATACTAAACAAGTATTAGTAAATCCTTAAATATATAGAAATATAAATGATTAATACTTGAAATATATTTAGCACCTTATATGAGATTTATGTTTTTCTGTGTTTTATTATAATATTTTTTTCATTTTTCAATGTTTAAAAAAATAACATATTTCTACTTATTCACATTATTTATATTAAAAGTTTTTAATTTATATCGAAATATATTTTATTTATTGTTAAAATTAGATATGAACTTTGTTTTTAGTCAACTTTAAGTTTCATTTATTCCAATATTTAAACATGTTTAAATATTTTTAAATATATTTATTTTAGGTTTAAAATCTTTAAAATTAAAAATTATATTAAATAAATTATAATAATTTTCTAATTTACATTATAATGAGTAAATTTAATTTAATTTTTATAGATATGTTATTTCATTTTTAAAACAAGTTTCAAATTAAATTATTGATTAAATAAATAAATAAAAGGAAATTTGAGAAATAAAGAAAAATCAATGGATTATTAGGAATATTAATTGCCAGTAATTAGAAGGGTTCTAAAGCATATTTTGATTTAAATTTAAAATTAAATAAATTAATAACAAAATAAATATTAGTGGTCAGGTGGTCTGGCCAGGGTCTTAGGTGGTCTACAGAAATTTATTATATAATTATAAGTATAAATATATTACCAATGTGTAGATAACGTTACTCAGTATATACTACAGATCTCTCCTCTGTCTTTAACCAACGTCTATTTGTTCTCAAACGGCTGCATTCTGTTCTCTCTGATCGGCTAAAAATCTTGAGTAAAGTAACCGGGCTATCAGTGGCAACTGTCTTCTCCACTCTTTGTTTCGGTATTTCGGATAAGAAGTGAAAAAATCTCGACTTAAGAGAATAGGCATATCCGGGGTCCATCTTGCTATCACTACCCATTTGCCTTCTAATTGAAGTCTGACTGATTAGCTCCTGTGGATCTGTCTTGGAGCGAATGCAGTGGTAGTGCATCTCATTGAAACGATCGATGTAGACTTCGATGCGACTGAAATCCGCAAATAGACTAGTTATTAGACATTAGCACTGCTTCCAGAGGTCCGGGCTGCCCTCACTCTTTATCTGTAAGAAGAATTAGTGGCGGTTGTGAGACATATTTAATACTGTAATTACAGAGTCCTCGCAGTTAAAAAGTCATAGTGGTCGCTCACTCTATTAAACATCCGCCTTATGGTCTCAGGTATGTTGCTCCCATTTTAGTTATCCACACATCGGTAATATATTAATACTTATAATTATAAAATAAATTACTGTAGACCACCTGACCAATAATATTTATTTTGTTATTAATTTTTTTAATTTTAAATTTAAATCAAAATATGATTTAGTACCCTTCTAATTACTGGCAATTAATATTACTAATAATCCATTGATTTTTCTTTATTTCTCAAATTTCCTATTTTTTTCTATCTTTCAAATAATGATATATAAATATTTATAAATTAATTAAATAAGAAATGGTCGCAATTAGTAAAAATATTAATTTAATCACTTGAGCCCATTTTTTATATAATAAAAAATAATTATAATAATATTTCGAATATACCTTATTTAATAATTCTTTATATTTTTAGCATTTGAATATTCCAAATATTGTATCTATTTTGACTGAATAATAAGAAGTTAAAGTGCATTTTACTTTTAAGGTGTGGGATTAGTTAACCTTAGGATGATTAATGGATTTTTGATTTTTTGTACCTACAATGATATTTCAGCAGTATAAGTGATTCCACTCAGTGATAGTGACGTAAGAGCTGCTTTTATGCGAGTAATCTTCAAGAGAAAGAAAGTGAGAAGGAGAGGACGCCCTCCCTACACTATGCTCTCTGCAATGAATTTGAACCAATTACTTGATAGATGACTAAACGCAATTATAATGGAAGTCTTACTCCATAGAAAAACTAGCTACAAGCTTTTCCATTGAAAACTTCCAGTGAGTAGAATAAGTGTTTCACATATGAGTAATATATACAGGTCCTATAAAATATAAAATGTCAAAGTCTGTTTTACTGAATATCAAAACCTAAAATCGAGCAAATTCTTGAATAGAGTATAGTTCGTTCAAATAAGCTTTTGGGAGGCTATATTGCATAGAAAGAAAATAATTTATATTAATAAAACTGTTTCCAAGCCTACTCTGTATACGGAAAGCATGAGCAAGTGAGGACTAAAATTAAACGCGCATCAGAAGAGTTAAAGCTACCAACAATGACCTTAATCTTTGGAATTATTAATGAGCTTTGTATAGAAGGGTATATGATTAAATAGATATCTATTAAGACCCTTGAAATCAGGTACCTTTTAGAGTACCTTTGAGTTAGAAATTCATTAAAGTCAAGTAAGTTGCACATTCCTTTAACTTGCATTGTATATTCAATTTTTAATATTTATTTTTTATTATTATTTAAATTTCAATTATTTTCATCGTCTGACAACCTTTTTATTAATTGTCAGGCCACAAATTTTTAAAATGCTTTTAAGTACTTTAAGTATCAATAATTTGAAATTTATTCTTTAACCTCTAATATTTTAGTTGTTCTTTTTATTCTATCTACTCCTTTATATTTACTATTTATTATTGATAATTCCTTTTTCTTTTAGTTAAAGTCCAAATGGCTTTAAAAGGGTGCCTATTTGAATATCTTGAATGATATTGATGGACCCTTGATATCTAATAGGGATACATAAAACAATTATCTAAATCCTTTTCTATTACTCTTTATTCCTTTTAGAACATAACATTTAAAACTACCTAGCCTGTCAATGATTAAAAAGATTGTCAGGGCTGATCAATTTTTTTAAAATCTATAATAGATTTCTTAACTACAGCATCTTGGATATTTCTTGGAATTTACAAATCTTGATTGAAAATAAATTCATTTTTCAGAAAGATCAACAAGCTTTAGCAGAAGATAGTAGAAAGTATAATAATAATATGTATAAGAATGGCTTTATATAACTTGACTTTTATGAAAAAAGAAGGACTGAGTATATATTTTTGGGGTAAACTCCTGTCTTACCACAACAAACAAACAATAGGATAAATATAGAGCTAAGGGTGGCACTGCCTATATAATGTACCCTTTTTCACTGACTTTCACTGTATTGTGGAGGTTTTTACATAATTAAATAATTAAAAAAAAGAGTTATAGATATGGATTCATTTTAATAATAAAAGTATTGCTAATTGACTTAAAAGTAAATACTTATTAATTTTATGACTTGAATTATATGGAAAGGCCCAGAATCCTGAATCTGTGATGAAATTCAGTATATAAAGCACATGGCACCATCCTGCTAAAAAAAATGTTCCATTAATTATTTTAACTAAATTATGAAGAGATAATAAAAATGATACTTTAAAATGATAAATAGACCTTAGATGATAATATTTACTTGAATCTATTGATTAATTTTAGAACTACTTTATTAATTTTAAAATGTGTAAATTGCCAAGTTTTGGTATTAATATTTTTAATTAGTACCTATTTAAAAATGCTTTAGAGTATAGATGATTTAACAAGTGTTTTACTTGGCTTACACAAACAATGTGATTGGGGGGGGTTAGCGTTTATACTTGGGAGTCTACCAACATCTAAGTGCCATTAATTCTAAACAATTGATGTTCTTCTTGATGGTGACTTTCTAGTTGAAATTTTATAATGAGAAAGAGTATTTGCTTTTTCTTAATTACGTTATCAATTAAATCAGACTTCTCAATTTTTATTACAATGGTTTTACTCCACTATCGAACATTTCAACTTCTTTTTGATTTTTTAAAAAATATGTGTATTTATATTATTGATGGTGCTTGTATATCCATTTTAAGTATTATAGGAGTTAAATGAGTCTTTACTTGTTCAATACTATTACATAAGAGTGGAAAAGCTTCAAATTAATGAATTATTATATTAGTAAGAAAATTTCAATTAGTAGAATTTCATTGCAAAAAAATATTAACTAATACCTATGTTTTATTTTACTTTGCTGTTTTCTATGAAGGGTTTATAATTAATGATTAATTCACTGAAATCAGAGATTTTAAAATGTGAAGAAGTAAAAATATCTATTAACGTTTTGCTCTTAAAAACACGAGCATTGGCAATTTGCTCAGGGGCTAACCATTATTTAAAACATAAAATAAAAAATTTAATAAATAAGAGAAAACTTTCAAAATTATGATAAATAAATTAGAACTAAAATGGGGAGGAAATAAGTTTATGGGATTTTTTATGCCACAAGCCAAGTTCATTCGATCTTTCATATTTTGATTAAGTTTAATGCCAATCTAAATATAAAAATATAATAATAATTATTGGAATCCGTTTCCTACTTTATAATGTAGGTAATGCATATAAATATAAATATTTTTAATCATTAATTCTTATTACTAGTTCAAGTAATTATCAAAAGTATATAACTGTAGTACATAATTTAGTTTTATTTATTGCAAATATATACAGTGAACGACAAGCAGCACAAACGAGAGTGGCGCGAACTCTGATCCTCAGGACTATCAAGGACAAGGGCAACTACATATTGACATTAAATAATTCAGTCAGAAACCTAATTCTGCTTCTAGAGCAACTACAACTATTGATTATATCACTGGAAACTTAGTAATCACCTGGACTCCACCAACTAAAGAAAGAAAAGGGTAGGTAAATATTTCTAAAAAAAACCTAATGCCATTTTTTAATAATTTATGGCACCTATTTGATATGTATATATTAGCAATAAATAAAACTGATTAATATATAATATAGATCTCTTATTAAATTTTTATCTCTTTTTTAATTTCCCTTGCCTTAAGCGATTCACACACACACTTATACATAAATTATAAGTCCCAATTCTTATAAACTTATATAAACATGTTTCATTTCATTTAAGGAATTCGATAATTCTTTATTAACTAGTATGAATTTATTTTGACTTATCTTAACTAAAAACAACAATTCTATATAGATTTATAATTTTATATAGTGTTTTAAGAATATTATCTTAGTACCCTTTATAATACCAGTTTGTGGATATAAAATATTATATGTATGATTAAAGAATTTTAAATATAGACAAGAGATTAAAATAAAAATCTTAACAGATTTAATAATTATTGATTTGTTATTTTTTTAATCCTTAACATAATGCAGCTTAATAAAAACATAAATTATAAACTCAGTATAAAAGCTAAGAAATATTATAATAGTAATATATATATTATCTATTAAATTTCAAAATTTTATAAAAACTTAAAGATTATAATTTAGATAATTTCTTATATCAAAGTTAGTAACAAAAAAGGTTATTGTTTAAATATCACCATTAACTTTGTAATTTACCTAATTAACAAAGTATTATTGATATAAGAATAATGTACGAAACTCATTTTATTTTTGTATATAATAAATTAAGTTGATATCTAAAAGATGGATTGTCATTATTATGTTATAAAGTATAACGCAGGCTATTCGATTCTCTTTCATATCAGTAAAAAATACAAAGACGATAAGCAGAGTAATCAAAGATGGATAAAAACAAAATATAAAGGTATTGCCTGGAAAATTTGAGATTAAAAGTGCAATAACTGTTAAAGAACCTAGAAAAACTGCTCTCTGGAAAATATTTCACGAGCAAAAATGGTTTATAAAACCTTACGAATCTAGTTCACTACGAAAGTGACTTCTTGGACTTAAAGAAAGATGTGGCAACAAATAGTAGAAGTTGTACTTTAAAAGCATGGCAAGCTTTATGAGGTAATTTTTATTTACCCTCCATGGGAATTAAACAAGGACTGCCTACTTTAACTGGTAAGTTATACTAGAGTTACCACTGCATTTTGTTATATGAGAGAGTAATTATTATTTTTTGGATAGTCACTAGAAAAAAGAACTGGATATAGTGTTTATAAAAGTCAATGCCTATAAAGAGGTGGACTAGTATGAATTGGTAATGCCGACAAAAAATTGGTTCTTTATACAGGGTGGAGTAAGTATTCTTTGTGCTGCAAAGAGTTATTTCTAATTGGTAGAAAAGGGGAAGTCAAAGTAATTGTGCAGTTTTTTCATAAGGCAAAGTCATCCACGTTCGAAGCAGTTCAAGGTCATTCACTGAAACCGAACAAAATCTACGACTTTATTTAAAACATTCATCAATTGTAAAATCGATTACAAATATTATAAATCTGAGTCCTTTTTAAAGTTTAAGCCTTAAAATGACAAACCCCGATTATT
>ARYC01009783.1:0-21970 GCA_000711775.1 Oxytricha trifallax | reverse complement strand
ACTCTAAAAACTTCCCTTGAAACTTGTATGCCCGCAAACCTCTCATATAAGCTCTCAGTTATAGAGGCAGTTTTATATTTTTAATTCAAATTTAAAAATAAGCGCTAACATTTTAAGAAAAACAACAGCACTTCCATCAAACTAAATGAGACTTACCTTTGGCAGCAATAAAAAGTGTGATAGCTGCGAGAAGAATTCTCATAAAGAACTACCAGAGCTATCTCTTGAGGTCTCTGTTATTAAAATAGAAATTAATAATAGAAAATAAATGGCAAACAAGTGTGGGGAGACAGAGAGGAGGAGAAAGGTATTAATGTAATTCCTATACAAACTGAAGAAATAGAAGTATACTTTTTTGAGCTGTGTGAGAGAGATTTTGCTCATAAATCTAGCTGGTACAGGCATATGAAGGTCATAAGGAAGCTAAGCCTACTGTATACTTAAAGCATGACAAAGTTGATGGAAAGTATGATTGCTTTGAGTGCCATAAGCAGTACTCTCACACTAGAGACTTAAAGAAGCATCTTTTAAAAGCCTCAAGAAAGAAATAGAAGTTGAAGATTATGACACTCAACTGAAGTTGCTCAACAAAAGAAAAGCAAGGGAGCCTCTTTAAGTTGCTGAGCTTTAACAGGCAAGCGAATCAGAGTATGTGAGGATTGCACGTAACCTCTTAGCATCAGAGGTCACTAAACTCATGATTAAAATATAATACAAGAAAATTCCAGTACTTGCATAGATTGATTTAGATACTTCTCTCTAAAGCTACCTAATTCTAGAGGACTCCTATGACAAGAAAGTTATTAAGGATCATCAATATGCTTACAAGGTATATCCTTTCAACTATCTCCTTAGTGATGATAAATATTAAATGGAAGTTTACTAATGAGTATTAAGTACTCACTCAGGCTAAGTTTAAAGAGTGCAAATACTTAATAAAGCTAGATGCTGTTCTCCTAGCCAAAGATCATGTAGCTTTCAGACTACCACTCTTTGAAATGACACTCAGAGATTTCATAACTGATCAAAGAAATCATAGATAGCTTGCATTAATATCAACCTAAGCTATACAAGGTATCAAAGAGCTTCATAAGTTAGGCTTTGTTCACAGAGATCTCAAGCCTGAGAATATAATGTTGAACTTTTCACCAGTAACAGTAACAATTATTGATTTCAACAGAGCCTTAAGAGTGGAAGTATCAAGGCTTGGAAGTGTAATGGGAACTCCAGGCTATTATCCAGAAAGAGAAGACTAGAGAGATGGAGACTTATAATGGGATGTGTGGGCTTTAGCAGCAATAATAATAGAGTGCGATATGCCTCGCAATGAATACTACTCTACAAGATGCGAGAAGGATGCTAAACAAAGAATAAAGCAATTTATTGACAAAACAAGAGTATCTCAATCAATGAAACAAATGGCAGAGTCAATAATAATAAAATCAAACTCAAGATCAGACATATCAATAGAGTAGATAGAGTTGTGGTTAAGTAAAATAAACTTCAGACCTCTCCCACATGATCCTAAGGTGCATTTTGAGTGATTAAATTAAATACATTTACTATAAATTTCACATTAAAACCTATTTATAACCCCAACCCCTAACAAATTCCCTACAAATCAAAGCACTTATAAACCTCATTAAGGGGTTTTGGGGTTTTGATTGATTTCAGTTAAAATGTCTTGCATAATCTTTAAAATTCATAATTAATTAGAAAAATCAAAAAAATATTGTCTAAATAAAAACTAAAAGCACAAAATATCAAAGTTGACAATAATGATAAAAATTTAACTGGAGGTATTATTGTAGTTGATCTTAACGAAAAATAAGGGATAATCATAAATGTTTGGGAGTGTTATAGGCACACAAAGCTATATAACAGAAAATGAAGATGGGATAGGTGTATTTTTCAAAGGTTTGAATGAGTAATGACAAAAATAAAAAATGAGTATGATATGCCTTACACAAAATGCAACTCAACAAAACTAAAACTGAATTCTATGTAAGGAATTAAGCAATTTATGGAAAAATATTTTCGAAAAATATAAAATTAATTCAAATTTAATTACTTTCAATTAAATTCTAATTGATGATAGAGTAAATTTAATCAAGCTTAATATACGTAAGGTAAATCATTATAATAGATAAAAAAAGTAGTTGAGTAATTTAAGCTTCAAACCTTAATATATTGATCTAATATTATATTTTAAAAGAAGTGTCTAAATTAAATACATTTTTTAATATTTAATATTAGAACTATTTATGACACCCTAATCTAAGCAAATTTACTAAAAAGCAATCTATTTTATATTCATTATGGGTTTTGGGGTTTTAATTACTTATTGTAAAACCCCATAGATCAATTAAGACTTGAGAATTGGGGTTAAGAACAATTAAATTAAGAATTAATTATTATTGGTGTATAATTATAATGTTTGGGCTAATTATTAAAACTATTGGCTCGATTAATTGTCCTTATAAAATAATCCAATCAGGGTGTGTTAATTTGATTTTAGCCTAATTATTTATATAATTAGCCAATTATAATTAATTTTTAATCTAATTGTTCTTAACTCCTATCCTCGCTTCTTAATTGATCTATGGGGTTTTATGAATAGATAATGCTGTAAAAAAGTAATAATAATATTTTACACTCATAGAAATAGTAATTATTTAATCATTTAATTATATAAGTTTAATTTAATTAAAATTTTATTTAAATATAAAGTTAATATCAAATGAGTAAATTTTTTAGCATAAAATATTTTATTTCTCTAATAGATGATTTAGCCATATCTTCTTCACAAAGACCTGAGATGAAATACACATGCCAATCATTAACTTAAACATAAATTACAATTTATTTTTATTTTTATTTGTTAAATTAACTTGGATGACTTTCTACCATGTTAATTGCTAGGTGGTACTAACCACTTGGGACTTTCTGATAGAGCTTTCTACTACACTAAGGCCTATCGAGGGCAGGTAGGGGGTTGTTGGGCGCAACGCATGAGGGACCAGTCAGCGGGGTTCAATCTGTCAGCGTTCACTATAAAGTGAGCTGGATTCTAGGATTTTCCAGCATTAGATAAGTTACCTGGCTTGAGTTCAGTTTCCTAGGTAATAGGGAGCAGGATCAAGGTACGCTCTGCCTTCGAAAGTGAGAAGACGAAAACCATTGAAGCCAATGATATGGATTTTTTTCCCACATCGGGTTAGTTTGCTGAAGCTACCACAGCGAAAGGATAGGGATTACGTTTCCCAGCAGCGGTGGGACCGGTAAGCGTTTTTCTTTATCTTCTGTTTTTTAGGTTGATCTCACGAGCTCTGTCCCCAGGTACAAACTGTGGTGACATCTTGATTTTGCGAGAAGACTAGGTAATAGCGAGAATGGTTTTTTTAGTAGTTTTCTACTTCATAACTGCCACGTCACGGAAGTTTGCCACGTCAACTCACTCAGATACGTCTCCGTCACGACTAAGGTTGATGTTTTGATTTTAGTATTAAACAGTGATATGTTAAAATTTATTTGATTTAAAATCATTAATCATCATCATCCTTTTCTACCATATCGTCATAACATCTTTGCGAAAATTAGTTTTTATCAATGGTATCTTTTTCCAATATTCATTGATATTTTTACCTATAACTTCTTCTGATTATTATTTATCTTTTTCTTCTTCGTTTTCACTGCTTGAAGCATTTATATCTGGATTATTTTATCTACACAAAAGTGCAGCTTCTTGATTTAGTTCATAGAGTTAATTCTTAGGTAGCAAGAAATATACCGATGATCTAGGACAAAATATTTTATTTACATAATATAAATTTTTAAATTAGCTTAAAAAACTATAAACATTTAAATTTGATTTTTTATAAATTTAAGCTTTATCCCTTCAAAATTTATTCTGTATTTGTTTATAAAATTTTTAAAAATATTGGTACTTCTAGTATTGCTCTAGGCACAAAAACTTCATAGAACTTTATATTTATAGCTTATTGTTTTAATTACTCTTTGTAATCTAAAAATTGCAAAATCGTAATAATTGCAAATGAATTTTTTAGTTCCATTTTTAATATAATTATTAGATTATTTTTAAATATATCAAAGTTGTAATAAATTCTACTAATCAAATTTATTTTCAAATTTATTGCAATTATTTATCTGCATTATTTTTATACAAATTTAACTTAATATATTTTAATTATTGATACTGGAATTACATAAAAAGAAAATAAAAAATAAATGATATATTTTTATTTTTGAATTTAACTTCTTTAAATCATGGTGTTAATGGACTTTCACAAATTTTGATAATATTATTCATTTTTAGATTTATGTAAAGAATTTTAAATTGCATTATTTGATCAAATTCAATTGGATTTATAACAAATTAAAGGTATAGTCTCCTTATAATTAAGTATTAATAAATTAAATTTATTCATCAATAAGTTTCTTATACTTTATATTAGGTTACTAATTTTAGTGGAATAACTCAATTATAATTAAAAATTTATTTAGTTATCTTTTACAACTTAATGGTTCTAAATTGTCTTACATTTAATAAATTTATCATAAAATAAGGCTTAATTACTTTATATTTTAATTAATAAATCTCAAAAGTGTTAGAAAATTTTTATTATAAAAAATTTCAAGCAATAAATAAATAAACAATAAATAATTAACTTTAATGAATGAAAGTAAATAATACTATAATAAATTAATAATTTTAATACATACTTAATTTTCATGTCTTTCCTTTAAGTTAAAGATATCCATACTCATTCCTAAACTTAATAATTTTAATTTTTAAAGTAAATATTCCATTTTAAATATATAAAGCAGTATAAATTAAACATTATATAATATTAAGTTTACTTTCAATATAGAAATATTAAGAGATTTATTCAAATTTATCTGGAAAATTAAAAAAATGCCCAGCGTTTCTGCCCACTGAAAACATTTTCTTGCAAAATTTATTTTTTTCTAGTGGGATTAATTAATTGTAATAAATTCTATCAGCGGTACCTAGTGGAATTATTAGCTTTTACATTTCTACTTTTATTAAATATATATATATAATATTAGGTTTCTATTATTAATATAAATTATTAATACTTTCCTTACATATTCAAATTTATCACTATTATGCTCTATACTCATCAGATAAGTTTCATCGCTAACAATTAATATAAAATATAAAATGGTTATATTTTTATTAATATTATAGTAAAAATGTTTAAAAATTATTACAATATGATGATACTATAATCCTCCAAATATTAGTAATTCTAATTTATTCTCTTGAATTCCATGATCGTAAATATTGTTTAGATTAACAACACCCTTTTAGCATAAAAATATTCAAAAAAATTAATTTGTAATGTATGATAATAAATTACACTAAAAAAAAGTATTTTTAGCATTTACTTAACACAGGTGAATTGAAGAGCATTTAACTAATTTATATTATTTCCCATTCCAATTCTTTATCTTACTTTTATGTATCTATTCTCAAGATTAAAATTTAAAATGTTAAAAGATTGTTTTTAATTTAAATACATTCATTATTTAATTAAGATTTAATGGCCTTGCGAACCATTCTGACTCAATCTTAAATATTATATTAAAGTTAAAATTATTTAATAATATCCTCCAATAAGATAGATATATCTATGCTATATAACGACTGGAGTAGGGCAAAATAGATCGACTGGAAGTGCAATAAAGTTCTCCCATTTCTCTTTAGAAATCAAAATATTATTTTTAAATTACTTTATGTGCATTAATATTGTATTACTCATTAAAATCTTAGTAAGTATTCAGTAAACTCAAATATAATAAAATTAATTATAATTTTAAACTGATATCTTTATTAGTATTATGTATTTAAAAATATTTAACATTAAATGTCATAAACCTCAGTAGAGTTCAAGATGTTTTAATAAAATCCGCCAAGAACAAAAATTATAAATAATAATATTTTTATTAATTATAAATTAAAAATTTATCTCCCAATGTGGCAAATACCACATCCTTTTCATTTTAATAAAAATTAGTAAATTATAAATTAATAAAATCCAGATCTTGCCAAAAATAAACTTTTTATCTTTTCTAAAGTTCTATATCTGATATTCAATCTATAGCATTTATTAAAAATATTAATTCAATTGTCGAGTTAATATTAATTTATTTCTAATAATTATATTTCTTTGTCTATGTTTATGATCCATTCCTCTATTTTAGCCCTCCAATAAAATACACATCACTATCATTTGAAAATTATATGACTTTTATTAGTTATTTAATATGTAATGTTATTGTACATAATTATATTTTATTTACTTTCTATATTTTTATCATTAACTTAGATTACTTTCTAAGAATTGGAAGTAATTTGTTTATGAAATTTAAGCTTCCTGAATTTGAAATGCTCCCACGCAGATATTTGATTATTAGTTTTAAGAGAATTATTAATTGAGTATTAACTAATTAAAGCGATTTAGTCTTCTTAATACATGATGTATCCCACTGATCTATCTGAACGAATATCAAAATAAATAAATACTAATTGCATAATTTCAATTGAATTGATTTGTTTAAGTGAATTAAAAGAGCATTCATATATAATTTACAGATACAAATTGATATATTTGGTTATATAATTTTTGAACACCCGATTTAAAAGTACTCTTAATTTGAAAGTACAAATTATTAAAAAATATTACTAAATTGTCTAGATAAAATAAATTAACGAATGAACTTTTTTTTATTTTATTGAGTATTGCATAATCCTATAATTAAGTTATACATTTACCTTAAAAAATATATTTAAATATTGATTGAAGAGCGAATTCTAGGAGTATAAACATTGTAAAATTTTCTGTTCATTTATTGCATTCTAATTTGATCAGTTCTTTCCAAGTAAAGCAATTTTATAAATAAAATACATAAAGATAATTTTGAAAAAAATTTTTATGAAAAAAATTTAAGCAAAATTGTGATTATTGAAAATGAGTTTTTAAGTTCCATAATTAATATTTTTTATATTTTAATTTTGTATTTTAATATTTGAATTATGGCATTTTATTTGTTTATAATATTAATTTTCAACATTAAGTATATTAAAACAAAAAAAAGCTAAATTATTAAGAGAATTAACTAATTTTGATTTAAAATATAATATACAGGATTGTTTTTATTGAATATTAATTTTATCATTACATTTTAGATGTTTAAATTTAAATTAAAATGCATATTTATTAATATTTTGAATTGGCCACTTTTTAAAAAAAATCAAATTTCTTTAATTTATATAAATAGAAGTTATATATTGAATAAATTGCAGTGATTACTAGAATAATTTTAGAAAATACAATTAATTCTATTTTATTATAATTAATAAAATCTTATTTATAAAGATTAAGAAAACAGTGAATAGGAAAAATATTTAATAGCAAATTTATTTATAAGTAAATATCAAATAAATTCAATAAATTCTTTATTATATAAATATTTCTGTTATTTATTTTTCACTTATTGCTAGTAATGAAAAGTTTCAAATAAATTTAGCTATTAACTTCTAAATCAATCAGTGTGATGATAGAGTACTAAGGAACTAATAATAGAGAGAAAGTTTAAAGCATGAGCGAAGGCATATTCATTGAACTAGTTGAGGAAAGTCTCAGAAATGTAGGAAATCCTCTTCACTTAGAAAAAAAGAGCCTCATCAAGAAAGGAGAGGAAAAGTCAATAAATGTAAACACCAATGATGCTGAAAAAAGAAACAAGAGGGAGTTAAGGTGCAATCAAAAGCAATTCATAACTAGGAGGAGGACAGTGGACAACAGTAATTAGTGAAATAGGCAGATTATTTAGAATAAATTGCGGAGAACCACAACTAGTCACATGTTTATGAGAACTGACTTCCACTCAATTAAACTTAATGGTAATTATCGCAATCATTCATTTCGTATTTTAAATTACCTTCTAGTATTTTACTACTACGACCTCTACTAAATTTTACTATTTTTATAATTAATTTTACGTTTAACTATATTTATTTGATAAAAAAATTTTAAGATATATTGATTCATGTTTACAAAATTAAATTTATAAAACTTCATTTATTTTTAATATTTGTCAAGGTTTCTTTTAAATTTCTCAAAAAATATACCAGTTCAAATTATGGAGATCAAGTATTTTTATTATAAATTTGATGTTTCTAGGTTTATTATCATAGTAATTTTTAAATGTACATTCAGTATAGTCTAATTATAAATTTTTTTTAAATACAAGAAGCAATCTCTTCTTGTGAACAATAATAAAAAAGTGTTTTTTCAGTATATATTTAAATTAGTAAAATTTTATAGCTTTACTATTTTATGTATTTTTTATTGATTGACATTTTTTATTTGCATTTGATGGATTCATTAATATAAAGAAAAACTTATATTTAACTAATAAAGAAATCAATATGATTTTAATTTATTTCATTATTTTCTTCTTCTGCGTCTACCTTTCGCTGGTGAAGTAGATCCTCCTTGGCCTTGCTTCGTGTTGCCATAATTCACTTCATTTTATTAATAATAACTTGGCTGATTTTGTTATTTCAATGGACTTTAAAATAAAAAGGGGGGGGGGCCATATCTGAACCAAAGATTCTTTTTTTAGTTTAAATAAGTTTGCGTACTTGCTCAGGGTCAAATTAGAGTCAGAGAACACTAAAAAATTATTTTTAGATACGAGAGATTTCTCTGTAGAGTTGAAAACACATAAAACATGTATAAGTTTTATCATAAAATTACATTGATTTTTATATTTTTTTCAGAGTTTTTTGTTCAATTTATACTCTTCTAAACTATATTACTTATTCAAAATCTTGTTGATAAGTTATCTTTCACAAATAAATAACTTGGATATAACATGTATTATTAAAATTAGCATTTTGATCTTATAATATCTTGTAAGATAACTTATCAACAAGATTTTGAATAAGTAATATAGTTAAGAAGTGTTTAAATTGAACAAAAAACTCTGAAAAAAATATAAAAATCAATGTAATTTTATGATAAAAACTTATACATGTTTTATGTGTTTTCAACTCTACAGAGAAATCTCTCGTATCTAAAAATAATTTTTTCGTGTTCTCTGACCCTAATTTGAACCTGAGCAAGTACGTAAACTTATTTAAACTAAAAAAAGAATCTTTGGTTCAGATATGGCCCCCCCAATAAAAAATAAGCTTATAAAGAATTAATATATAAAGTTTTTGTGACTTTGTTAATAAACATCTGGTTATTTCATTTTTTATTTCTGAGGCATATTCCAAAATATATATTTATTTAGAATTAATATTATTATTAATTCCATTGATCATCATAAACCATCTTTGATTAAATTCATAATAATTTTACAATTAAACTTTTAAATAGTTTAAGGACCGTTTCTATTTTGATAGTGCTAATCTTGCCCAATAGCCTGACTGCTTCTCTATGTATTTTATTAACCACTCTTAGAGCCACCTCTATTTTTTTATTTCAAAGATTTCTATGATTAATAGTAATTTTCATTGTCAATATTATTTTCAAGTGTGTAGTTGCTTTATTGAGAGTGTTTTGATGTGTGATTTCGAGCTCCTTTTTATTAATAAAGATGGTCGATACTTTGATCTCCCTAGGTGGAATATTTTTGTACTTTGTCCTCAGGAGCTAACTTTTTCTTTGACTTAAAATTACAAAAATGTATCAAGAAATTATATATATAATATAAGTATGAAACTTCTCAAAATAGCGTTTGTAGACGCAACAGTAATAAATGTCAAAAGCCAAAACCCACACGAGCAAAAGTACTATAAAAGAAGTTTTATAGTTAATAAATGATATAAATTTTTAAATATTTATTATTGTTGAGTAGACTATGATACCAGGAATTGCAATAAAACTTGTTAATTTTGAAGTTTTCATCATACATACAATAAGTCCAATCATGCATGCGAGGCAAAGTAAAACATGAAGGATTGTGCCTACCAATCTATAGTTAAATTTATAATTTAATTTATAGTATTTATATATTAATATAATTGAATCTTACTTTGAGAGGTGCTGATTACTTAACATAACAAAAATGTAAGTACATTTAGATGTGATTTTTCAATTTATCTGTTTCTCTCAATTATATTGCTCATTAAATAATAAATATTTGCTTTAATATTTTGGCAATTATAATGCATTATTTTTCATGAATTTTTTGCAATGTTTTTAAAAAAAAGATCAAACTTCAGTGTTCTTTCAGAATCAATGATTGATTAATGTTCAATTTTACTTAATCAATAAATTTTTAATTTTTGAATTACAAAATTCATTTCTTTGAAGAAAAAATAAAATTAAAAAAAATTATATTTAGGAACCTAATATAACCCCCCCCCCATTACTTTATAGGCAACTGATCTTCTAGAATACTCTGTCTTTTTCATGCGAATAGCTAAAACAAATACAAATAATTGTAATAAAAATCAGTTTTAAAATATTAATTGTTTACATACATTATGAGTCTTGGAAAAAATACCAAAGCAACAAGTAAGGCAGCAATTGATAATTTAAATCAAAATAATATTAATATACCGTTTATATTTGTAAGAATTTTAATAAAAAAAACAATTTTATATGTTCATATGATTTAATAATTTACAAAACTGGTCTTATATCATGACATAAACTATAATAATATCTTATAAGCTACAATAATAATTCAAATAATGATAATTAATTAAAAAGTGGACTAAATTTTCAATAAATTTTAAATAAATTATAAATTGCAGTCATCAAATCCAAAGAAACATAGATGAGATCCTCGACTTATTTCCAATCGACGTCGAAGATATTCACTTCTAACTCTTTCGCAGTTTCGAAGAGTTTTTCGCCTAATTTTTGCGTATCATCTCGTGCTCTTTTTATCAGGATACTATAAATCTATATTTATATAATTTAATTTATACAGTTGGCTATATGCGATACAAGTGCTAGTAGATCAATTATTGTCAGCATCAATATTGAATAAATAATAAAAAAATAAATATATAAATAATTTATATATTCCAGTTTTAAGCCTGAAACACCCACAGCATGTAATTAACAAAATAAAATTTAATTTAAAAAATAAATGTATCGCCCATTTTGTAACTTATAAGTAATTATAAATAGTTTTAAAATATCCATAAAAAAAGGAAAAATATTATCTAATAAATTGTTATTGCCAAACTGTTTCGTAACGTTTTTAAAGTTTAATGGTTTAAAGATAATCAGACAAATTAATTATTAATTTTACTATCACTATATTCCTTGATGATTTTTATGTTTAAAATATTAATGTCAATTTATTTAGATATATAGATTTTAATAGAAATCTAAGATGCAGATGTAGTATTTGATTGAGTTCTCTTTCAATTAAAAATACAACTATAACGTTTAACTTTTCCTTTAATAACACCCTCATAATTAAGTAGAGATATGTCAAATACTACTCCATTTTACAAATTGGAGTAAGCCATATTAATAGAAATTATATTTAAATGTTAAAAAAATTAATGCCACTTTTTAATATCAAGAACAAAATAAAATACTTTTATAACAGTAGAAGTTATAGAAATTGACAATATAAATTTTTAATATTATTTTGATATATTGATCATAGAATTTCCAAAATAAGTAATTTGAATAAGATCAAAATAATTAATTATAATTCGAACAACTATTATTAAATCTCAATATTTGTCTAAAAGCTAATCATAAGCAAGTTACTTGTTACTATATTAAAATAGTTTGAAGTTATTTCAAACTCGATTTTATGAAATTATAACTCTTATATAAATAAATTTTACTGTTTAAATCTTAAGTGTCAAAATTGACATAATGACCTGCTGTCCTGCCCATGATAAACCATTACTTACAATCTCTCTTATTTTCAAGTTAAAGCCATTAATTGTAGTATAATCTATCTCCAATAGTAAGCTTGCTGTTTAGTTTCACTATTTCAACTTTCTAAGATAAATAATGATTATATAAATTTAGAATTAGTAAATAATAGTAAATATAATTACATATTATTAATAAATTTCGATTATTCGTTGCCTGACGATTAATCCATCATGCTATTATTTCCTTCCTTATTAATTTGTTAGATTCCTTAACTTTCATTTTACAATTTACAGTAGTAAGCAGAAGTATATTTATAGTTAATTAAAATTTGAACAGACAATTTGTTTAATAATTCATAAAGTATCATAATTAGAATCTAGATCGAGTCCTCCGAATATTATAAATTCATGATTCCCAGTGTTGTGTTATTCAGGGTTATTATTACTTAAGTTAAAAAGCCCAAGTTGGCATAGGGAGGGTACAGGCTCCTTTGAAGATACTTAGATAGTCTCCCATTCAAAACTAATATCTAAAGATAATAATGAATTAAATTATTTATGAATTTTGAATAATTTCTTTATATTTTATATTGAGATTAAACTTACATAGTTCTCGCAATAATTTGACACTATAAATATTACAGGGAATACAAATAAAAGATAATTATCTTTAACTTATCAATTTTATCAGTTCTTTAACATAACAAATCTATTGTTTATCCACACTTATTAATTAATATTATATTTATGAAGATAAATAATACAGTATTTTGCTATTTCTATTATATAATCAATTAGATTTATAAAGATTAATTAGAGTCAATAAAATATAATTCTATTTCGTCTAAAATATAAAACTGTAAAGTATTGCCTATGAGGAGAAATCAAGTAAAGATCTATAATTCTTGAGAACTTTTAAACAAGAAGTTATAAGCTATTTGTTTTAAATTCATGATAATATTTATAATCTTCAAAATAGTCAAATAAAGTATACATTTAGCTTTAAAATTAGTAAAATATATAGATTATTAATTTTTAATATTTCATCAACTATTGTATTCTATACAATTAGAAAAAATCAATTTCTAATAAGTGTAGGGTAGTATTTTTGAGAAAAAAATTATTCACATAAAAAACAACCAATCCAGCTTATTAGATATCAGACTTTATTGATTAAGCAACAGCAGCTATAAAGAAAAAGATAAAATAATAATGATTTAATTACAATTAATGAAGTTAAATTTATCATTAAAATAATAAGTTTTATATTATTTTTTCAATAAACAGATTACTAAGATTAATAGAAATGAAATGTCTAATATAAGCACTTTCTATGATTGAAAAGCAATATAATATTTATAATCTATAAATAAATGAGAATATTTTAAATAAAGTAATTTATTAATTGATTATGGAATTATATTCTGGAGTATTTTAATTGGTGTCAATACGAAATAGCATTAATAATTTAAGTATATTCCTTATTTATATTTATGAGATTTCTAAAATAGCCTTGTAAGATGTTCTCCTTCATCTTATCGACTAACTTTTAGTTATACTTGTAATTTATATATATATATATATATATATATATATATGACTAAACCCACCAACTAAATAAATTAATCTGTCTTCAAATTAAGTGGCTACAGGACTGACTATATCCTCAGGTAGATCTATAAATGGAGACCATTAATTTTTAATTGTATCGAAGACTTCACATGATCTTATTCTTCTATTGTATGTTACTCTGCTTCCTGCACATACATAAAGCATTATAAGTTTACTTTATTTCTATTTTTTAATTTTAATATAATAATTTAAATTAAAAGGTTTATATCTTCTCTTTGATATGACACAAGCCAAATCCTAAAAAAATAGTATAAATTGAAATAAATATAAAAGCAATTAATATAAAATTCAAATCCGGATCTCTTTTAAATAATATTTGCTACTCTTGTGAGAGTTCTGTATCTTATGTCAAAGCAATAGCATTATATTATATATTTTATATCATAAATGTAATTAAACTATTATTGCATTACTTATTGTATGAATAAAATTAAAAATTGATATTAAAAAAAATTATTATGATTTCAAATTTAATAGTGAATTTTTCAATAAACATTTATTTATGGGGCTAAAGATATATAAGAGTAGTTCTTAGGTTTATAAATTTGAATCAATATTTATGATAAAATTTATAAACATAAATATTTGCTTAAAATTAATTCTATTATTAATAGTTGCCCTAGATTAAACTTTTTTGTTAATTCCAGAAATGATATAAACATGCCAATCATTAACTTACATAAATTAGATTTTAAATTTGTGAAATTAACTTGAATGACTTTCTACCATATTGTCATAATATCTTTGTTAAAATTAGTCTTTCTAAATGGAATCTTTTTCCAATAATCATTGACATTTTTATCCAAAATTTTCATTTATTGTTATTTATCCTTTTCTTCTTCGCTTTCACTGCTTGAAACATTAATGTCGGGATTAATCAGTCTACCTAGGAGTGCTCGTTCTTGGTTCAGTTCGAAGAGAGAGTTGTTTGGGAACATTATAAATACCGATGATCTTGGGCAAAATATTTAATTTAAATAACACAAGAGTTTTCATAATAGATAGCTTTACTAATGTAAATCTAAAAAATTGCTAAGCTATTCTTAAACACTTTTTAATTTTAATACTTATATTTATATATATTTAAAATATTGGTACTTCAAGAGTTAGTCTAGGCACAAATACTTCATAGAACTTTCTATTAATATCTTATAGCTTAAGTTGGTCTTTGTAATCTAAAAATTACAAAATTTCAATAATTGCAAATGAATTTTTCAATTCCATTTTAGTGTTCTAATAAATATTAATTGTTTAGAATTTTATAAAATCAATTTCACATTATTCAATTAATAAAAGCACTTAAAAGACAAAAGAAAATAAATTAAATAATGTTACATATAGAGAATATTAAAAAAATAAAAAAGAGATTTTCATTTAATTTGATCTAACAAATTAGTTATCAAAACAGATGACATGATAGTTAAAAAATAGATTTAAAAATCTTATATTAGTTTCTCACAATATCCATGAATGTATTTGAAAATTATTATGAAACATAATAAATAGCTTTATTGATACTAGGTAAATTTATATTATCAGTTTCAGGTAGGTTTTAGTCCTTTTATTTTAAGTAAAAAAAACACTTCAGCAAGCCGAGTTGATTAGACTTAATAAATGGAATATTTGGATCAGAAAATATAGGAGATTATTTACCCTATTTAAGATAAACTCTTAGAACTGTAAATGGTGAATAATTACAAATAATTATATACTTGTTGATAATTATATGGAGGCTCTTTGTCAATTTTATTTCATCTCAAATTTATATTAATGTTAGCTATACTAAGATTAACAGATATGGATTAACAAAAATATTAAGTAGAAAATTAGAATAAATTGGAGCTTGAGTAATTGTGATATACACATGATTTCTTATAAAGAATAAGGAAAGTGATAAAATATTCATATTTATAATTTCCATATAAAGGGTTTAAAGATTTTTATTTATTATTTCTTGAATTATTTTAATTATCTGTTTTACAGAAAATATCACAGATTTTTACTGAAAAATCCTCTTTTTAATGTCCTAATCACTTATTATTGTTTGTTGATATTGAAGGACTTCTAATTCTAAATTAAATGATAATATATATTGATTTTTCAAGCATAAAATTGAAAAATTAGAGACATTTTTAATAATTACTAATAAAGGCTTACCAAAAAGAATCTTATCAAGAATATATAAAAAAAATAGTTTTAAAGTTTAATATATCAATATATTTGATGGTATTTTATTTTTAGCAGTTAAATTGATCTTTTCAATCTTAATAAATTTTATTTAATTCTTTTTTAAGAAGATTAAAAACAAATATAAAGTACAAATATAGTAGAAATAAATTTTGTCATATAAAAAAAATTAATATTTTTCCAATTAAATTCATATTTTCTAACAAAACTTTATTATAATCAATAAATATTTCAATTTCTATGTTTTATATTTCACTTTGCTCGATCAGAATTTGTTGCTTATATTAACTCAAACCTTTTAAGTAAGTAAAAAAATTATATTTTTTTAAAATAATTTAAATTAAAATAGAAAAACAAAAACATCAGTGATTTCTTTATCTTTTCTTATAAATTTACTTAAACATTTAAAAATTATGATTTTTAAAAGTTTATTCTTTTTTAGCCAAAAAAAAATTAATCAATTGCCAATATTAGTAAGTTTTAACCCAAAACATTGATTCTCTATTATCATGAATAACAATACCCATTCATTGGTAGATATAGATTTACTTTAAAAAATAATAAAAAAGAAATATTATATCAAGCTAAATAATTGTAAAAAAACAAAGAGTTCATAAAGAAAAATAATATAAATTCTTAATTTAGATAGAACCTTCGTGAGTTTGATATACCCACAATTTTTATATGAAATATGATATAAAGTTAAATGCACAATTAATAATGGTTTGGAGAAATTCATAAAAAATTACAAAAAGATAATAGCTAGAATTATTAAAAATAATTTTTTTAAGTATATATAACAACACCAGATAATCTTAAAATTTTGATTATTTATTTGAAAGTTGATTAGTTAAATATCTTTTTTACCTTAAAAAATTAATAAAATTTAAATTTTATTCACAGCTTAATTAGATAAGTTGTTCAAATACTTTAATTATTAGCATATATTTAATTCTTGAATTAATAAATAACTCAAATAAATCTATTTATCATTATATTTTAATAATTGTAAAAATTTAATCCGTTCATATTAATTTTTTAAATAACAAGACTTATATATTTGCATGTTTATATTCAGTAATATTTCTTATCAACTCTAAGCTAAATATATATAAAAAGACCCTCTTTGTAAAATAAACTGTAATCGTTAATATAATTAAATTATTAGTTGGGGAACAAATGAGTATTTTAAATATCAAATATGAGTTACAGATAATTTTATTTAATTTTTATGTTCCTTGCTCTCTTACTTTATTGGCATCATTTCTGATTTATGATTAAAAGCTTGACTTAACTTTCTCTATAATAATTGAACATTCATGGCAAAATATTTTATAAAAATTTTTAATATATTCTATCAAAAAAGAATATAAAATTTACATAATCCATATATTATGCTATTTTTTATCATATAAAATTGTATATTTAAGTCAAATTTATTTCAAATAATAACTTAATTTATTCATAAAACTTTTTTTCTGGATTATTATATTGGTAGTTGAATATGAAATCATATTATAAAATAGAACTGCAATTTCATTCCACTACATTTATTGATTGTATAGATTTTTAATTTAATTAAATACTCAATTAGAATTATAAATATAAATATAAATAATTTATATCTAAATTAATCAGTAAAAATAGAATCGTAAAATGTTTGTTTAATATAAATTTATTAAATTATTAATCAACAGTTTATATTTATTAAACAAAATCTAATTACTTAATTTTATGAGTATCACCAATAAGAATGATAAATATACCCTAATTCTTATATAAACCTGAATTTTAATTTATTAAGAAATCTATTTAAAAATCAAGTATTTTATTTTACTACTATTTTTATTTATTTGAAATAAAAAACGTTAACTTATCATTTATCTCACTCTAGCAAATAAATAGTTATAAGTTTCTTATTTTCTTATTCATCATTTTTTTAATTAAGTTATGTTTGAAAATATTGATTCTAAAATAGAATAAATAAAATCTTATTTGTTTTGTCACATAAATTATTTTTGATTGATAATTTAACAAGAAAAACAATAAATAAGGCATTATAATAAAAATTTAAGCATTTATATTATATATTCGAAATATATCATAGAGAACTATAATATAAAATTTATCAATTTTCAATTGATAAAATATGATAATAATATTTTTACATTGATAGTAATTGCTAAAAAAGAAATTTATAATTAATTAATTTAATATTCAACAACCTTTTATTATAGATTGTCAGAGTGTACATAGTTATTAATATTTGTGGTATTAATTAATTTAAAAATATTAAATACTTTTTTATACTTTAAATTTTCGAATCTAATAATTGATAATTAACAATAAAAAAATATGGAATATCAAATTCCTTGTTTTTAAGTTTACTTTCAATTTCGATGTCTTTAAGTTGACTTATTGATTGTGGAAATTTTATAAAATGCCCAGCTTCTCTGCCAACCATAAACCATTCCTTGCAATATCTCTTATTTTCAAGAGCAAGCCATTAATTGTAATAAATCTTATCCTCTTTATCTAAGTTCTTATTTTAGATCTGTGATACTTCAATTTAATTAGTTAAATTTATAAATAATGATATTGCCTAAATATAATTAATTAAAAAAATAAAATTAATTTGGTTATTCAAAATTTAGAGAAGTTATAAGTATTTACAATAAGTAGATTTGTTTAATCAAGAATTAATGAGTTTAATGGATTATGTATACAGTTACATAATATAATTCTTTATAAATATAATATTGCTTTAAATATTTATATATGACTTATTTTAACATTTCAAATCAAACGAACTTAATATTTTAATTCACCCAGCTCTTAATTTCATTAATAATTCTATTTTTTTCTTAAAAATCCTTAATTTATCAATAATTAAGCATTCCTCTTTAAATTGATTTTTATTTTCAATGTGGACCACCTATTACAAAATAATGTAGTTTAATTATTGTAGGAAAATAAACTATCTTTATTTTATTTTTAAATTAAAACAATCAATAGTAAATTTTTTCAGGCATTTTATAGTAAAACTAAAATAATTAAAGAGTCAATCATCTCATAAACAATCATAAACGTATAATTATAATTTTGAACTTAAATCAGAAAAATTAATCAGTTTATATCAAATTATTTTGCTTATCTATTATTTTGAATTTAATAACTTTTTTTTTTCCTGAGAAATCAATTTAATTGAAATGTTAAAGTTTCTTGATAAGAATAACTGGCCTAAAAGAATTTTGTCTTTTTTTTTATTTATATTTAAAATCATTTGTATATCTCTATTATTATTTTTATTACTCTTCGTCATTACTGTGAGATATGTTCATTTGGAAAACTTCAGAAGTTTTTTTGGTAATTTTATAGAAATTATAAAAAAAAACTATAATTACTCTTTTATATCATTAATTATTTAAAGTGAAAGCTGCTTCAAAGTTCATTCCTCCAAATAATAATAACTAGAGCTCATTTTTGTGTATTCCCTATTAATATACTTAGTCAAGATTTATGACCCCAATTTGACCCATGATTATAAATCAATAATTTACTTATATTTTAAATATAATTAATGTTATATAAACATTTAATTATTTTCAATATAAAATTAAATAAAGTAATTAGATTAAAAAATTAATTGAAGATTTAGAGGAATTTTAGTAACTCAACATTATTTATTGTAAAATCGTGAATGATCAGTAGTAAATGAATAAATTATTTGTATAATTGAACCATTTCCAGTATCAATAAGAACTAGTAAAATTTTAATTTAAAATTAGAGCAAATATATAATTTCCCTTAAATTAAATATATTAACCTTTATTATGTAAATTCTAAATGCTTTAAAATTGTGTGATTTATTGTATAATAATTTTAACAAATAAAATTTATCTTTAAATAATACTTCATGATTTTAAGAATAGAGCCCTCACCACTTTAATTAAAACTGATTCTTTCCCATTTCAAATCTTTATCTGCCTTTAATGTATCAATTCTCATAATCTCACTCATTTATTATATATATATAGATATAGATTTAACAGATTAATTTTTTATTTTCTTATGAAGCATTTATATATTGATAAATCATTTGAGCATCTTCTCTTTCGATTCCTTACCCTCCTATGAGATATATAAATCTTTCTCTGAAAGTCACTGCTGTTGGGTTTGTTAGTGTTACAGGAAATGGAGTGAAATAATTCCATTTGTTTTTTGCAATATCATATACTTCACAAGAAGAACCCATCGCTCCTGGGCCTGCTCCTCCCATCAAATAGATTATACAATAAATAAATTTTATTTTTAGTTTTAAAACATTATGAATATTGAATTTAGATTTTGTCATTGAGATGGCAGTATGCACACCCATATAAATATTTTTCAATTAATATATTCCTATCTTAAAAGGATAATTATTCACATCAATTCCATTATTATGTTAAAATAATAATTTTCTTCATAAGTTTAAATGCATTTTATAATTACACGAAGCAGGTTTTTTTTAATAAAAAGCAATAAATTATTCTCAATAAAACTATAATAAAGACTCAATTAAAAATAAATTAAGCATAAAAGTGATAGTATTTTAATTATTAAATGAGGAATACAAACAATTTATCAAATATATTAAAATTCAATATAATTTATATTGTCACCATAATATATATTTTTAAAAAAAGATGCTTTATAAATGTTTCTCTAAAACTTATAATTATCTATAAAATAAAAATACTTGTTAATATTAATTTTATATAATATTCCATACCTGCCTTCATTCAGGTCTGCAATTTTTTCAATTATATTAAATCTGATATTCAAGCGATAGCAGATATGTAATTTATTGTATATTAAATTATCTTATAAATCATATATTTGCTACACGATTTCCTGAAATACAATACACTCCCGCTAAAAAATACACATCTGTTTCATTGTAATTAAATATTGATAAAATAGAAAAAGATAGGAATTTTGATAAATTAATTAGAAATTAAATATTTAAAACTTGGTCATAAGTCCCAGGCTGTTCGAATGATCAAGAACGAAAATGTTGCTAATAGTGATAGTAAGCAGCAAATCTAGCTATAGAACCAATAACTTAGCTTCAAATCGATTTCTTTGTTGTTGACACTATTCTAACGCTTACAGTGCAATTGTTGACAACTTCTCTAAGCTATTGGTGCCAATACTAGCAGCTACTGGAGATATACTGCGATGAGAGTGCTTTATGATGGTGGGAGTGAGAGCTGAGAATGTTAAATGGACAATTCAATGTTAATGGGTGCAAAACGTAGTGATTCATGCTCGTTATTGCTAGGAATGCTATGTGATGGAACGAAACGACAGTGATTGGCTATAGCTACGAAGTTGGTGTCTCGAATGCGCGCAAGCGAGGGAGGTTGTGATGGTTTGGAAGGTTTGATTGATTTGAACTTAAACTTAAAAGTGTAATATGTAATAGTTCGTTATAAAAGCTAATCTAATCAATAACACGCTCGTCGTCGCGATTCTTGCTATCCTTAGCCACTCTTGGTAGGTTGTCGATTGTTGCCAACATTTGCTTCAAACGAAGCCGTGCTTGATGGTGCTGCACCACTGCTTGACGCTGAAGGCCCAGAGCTTGTTCACGTCGGTCTTGGTCATGGCTTTCAGAATCTCCGAGAGCCGCTTAACGAGGTGGATCCTATAGAGTGTTATGTGTAAGATGCTTACTTGCTGTCAGCCTGCTCCTGTCGAAGGTGCCTCTTGATGAACGAGAACAACTGCTCGATCGGGTTGAGCCAGGGCGAGTACTCGGCGTTGAATAGCACTGTCACCTTGAACTTCCTGGCTGTAGCCAGCACCTCCGAATACTTGTGAATGACTGCGTTGTCCATGAGCAGCACGATCCTCTTCGACGCGAGGTCCTTGTCAGTGCGCAGCTGGCGCAGGGTGTGATAGAGGAAGTTCTCGAACAGCATGGCGTCGAACGCGCCCTCGATGACCTGACCCGAGATCAACCTGTCCTTGGTGATGGCCGCCACGAAACTCATGGAGAACTGCTGCCGCTTGGTCGCCTCCTTCGCAATTGAGAGATTCCTTGCCAAGACCCCATACTTGCCTAGGCGTTGGTTGGTTTGTTCGCGCACCGTTGCGATGGGTGTGTACTACTATAGCGATTCGATGCAACAACTCCTAGTATTCGCAATAGCTGCTTGCTTGTCGTGCTTACCTGCTTAACTTGGC